>CM076583.1:1294325847-1294425871 GCA_034641835.2 Pinus albicaulis | reverse complement strand
GGGTCCACATGAGTATGATAGGGGAGGCATCGAGGCGACCAAATGGCTACGCAGTCAAAGGAGAGTTAAGTTTTGGAGGGAGTTTGGCATTATAAAGGAGAGGTTCCTCACCTCATTTGGATCATTCATGATTTGATATTCTTATTGATAGGCTGGAGATTATGCCTTGTGTGGGGTTGTTTGGTCGGTGCACCGGCCTTGTTTGGTGCAGTGTCTCCCGGTCGGAGATCTCACCCTTAGCCTCGGGGGACTTCGAGTGCCGGCCCTGGTAAGGTTTTCTGGTTTCACCCTTAGCTTCGGGGGACTTCGAGTGCCCGCCCTAGTAAGGTTTTTCTGAGTTCCATCTTTCAGTTCCAGCAGCAGAGCAGCAGCAGTTTCTGAAGCATATCTGAGGAGGAAAAAGCCCTCTTGTGGCTGCGCAGAGCAAGAGAAGGAAGGACGCTGATTCTTGAAGGAGAAGGACGCTGTCTCATCTGGAGAGAGGACGCTGATCCTTGCAGGAGAGGAAGGACGCTGTCCAAGGAGGACGCAGTTCAGGTGACCCAAGGTCAACTGCGCAGGTCAAAGGAGAGTTAAGTTTTGGAGGGAGTTTGGCATTATAAAATAAAGGAGAGGTTTCACCTCAATTGGATCATTCATGATTTGATTTTATTGATAGTCGTGGGACTTTTGTCTCCGCTTCAAAGACGCCTGGGTTGTTTAACTTCTGCCTCATAAAGATCGTTTATGCACCGAGTGTCTCCTACGGAGATCTCACCCTTCACAAGGTTATTTCTGGGACTTCGAGTGCCCGCCCCGGTAAGGTTATTTTCGGTTTCCACCCTTAAATGGGGATCTCCTCGAGTTATGATGCCCTAGTAAGGGCTGGTTCCTGTGCACAAATTTCTGGTCAAAGAGCGTGCCAGCATAGCTTCCCGGCGGTCCGAGGAGGAGAAAGTCTTCGTGTGGTCACAAGCAGAGCAAGAGAAGGAAAGGACGCCGATTTCAAGGAGAAGGACGCGTCTCATCCGGAGAGGGACGCTGATCCTTTCGTGGAGAGGAAGGACGCTGTCCAAGGAGGACGCAGTTCTGGTCTGGCAGAGAAAACGCTGTTTAGGGAGGCAGAAGGACGCCGTCTAGCCCTAGAGTGAGGACGCTGTCCATTTCTGAAGGTAAGGGTTGCAGATCTGAAGGCTTATTGTTAGATCCAGCTTTGGGAAGGATAGATCTTGCAGATCTAGTCTTGTATGTTGCAGATCTGGAGGTTTAGCACTAGATCCAGCTTGAGGAGTGACAGATCCGAGGAGATATTGATAGATCTAGTCCAGATCTGAAGGGATAACACCCGATCTAGCCCTAGAGGCTGTAGATCTGAGGAGATAGTTCCAGATCTAGCATAGATCTGAAGGTTTGGCAGTAGATCTGGTATTGGAGGACGCAGATCAGGAAGGGAAGGACGCAGATTTGATTGGAGGCTTCAGATCCATCAGGTGGGACGCAAATCTGAGGAGCAAACTATTGTGAGAGGAGCTCAACAGCGTTTTCCAGTATTCTGTAGCAGGTTCATCTGTCTGGAGGGTTGAGGGATTTGTGCTTCACCTGTTTCTGCGCTGTCACTAGCAGAGACAGCGTTTTCCATTTGTGAGGGTTTGCAGCTTGAGATCAGCCCCAGTACCAGCGCAGTTCATCTTCAGTCTTCAGAGCAGCTAGGACGCTGTCCTTGTTGCAGCCATTTTCTTGTATGGGAGGATCATCACTTGCCTAGGGCAAGGATAGGTGCACTGATTCTGATTTACTCCTCTCTATGTACTTTCTGATTAATAAAATGGCTCAGTTTCTGGTATTACATGTGTCATGATTCAGTGATCTGGTTCAGTATTGTATTTTCTATATCTGTCTGGCATATTTCTGTTTATTACTGGTTATTTCCCTTTGGGGATATTACAAATTTGGCTTGGGCAATCTCTAGTGAAGGCAATGTGTGGAATTAAGATTGCATGAGGACAGTTGAATATATATATATATATATATATATATAATGCAGTTGTAGGACTGAATTGTTGCCAGAAGGAAAATGTATATTTATTCCTACAGTAGAGGACATCCACTTGGAGATATCAGTCCCTGAGGCATCAATTCCTGAGCTGCGTGGAGCATAGAATACCTGGAACAATTGCTTTAGCAAATATATATATATACGTTGGAGCCCTAATACTACCAAAATCTGAAATGTGAGCGTGCACAATGGACTAACCAGTTCACCATGTCATTCCAGGTTACAACTGTGTATTTATTTACCACTGTTATTTCTATTCGTAATTTGCTTTACAGTTGTGAATTGATGTTGCATAGAAGAGGCACATTTTATGCTCAGTTTGTGCTCATGGATTTATGAATCATGGTTGGAGACATTAATCTACGAAGACCCACAGTGTGAGAAAACTAAACTATCCAGTATATACCTACAGCAGCTTTTCATCTCACTGAGAAATTTAACAACTCAGAAAAACCGTGACCACATCATTGGTTGAACCATGGAGGGATTCCTAAATAGATCGAGAAGAATAAAAGTTGGTTCCTTGAACCACCATGCATCAGAAGACCAGAAAACAAAACAGAATAGCAGACCCTTCTCCAAGAAGGTACATAATTTGCTCCAACGAAGGCATCCGAGGAATTTACAAAAGGAGGAAGAAGTGGGAAATTGGCTTTATGCACTTGGGATAGACTTAAAGAGTGGAAGATAAGAAAGTGGCTTTCCCATGTTAGAGAAACTGGAATCTTGCCTTTCAAAGGTAGAGCAATCAGATTGGAGTTTAAATTGGGCTTTGGAGCCATCTATGCTTGCATTGGTACACGCTAGATTCTTGGAACATCCAAGTGAGAGAGTCAAGCTTATAGCTGCCTCTTGTTTCAGTGATATTTTGAGGATAACAACACCCTTCCCTCCCTATAATGATGATATTATGAAAATAATTTTTAGACTGATAGTAGGAACCTTTCGGGATTTATACAACTGTGCAGGCTCTACATTTGGGAGAAAGCTTAAGGTCTTAGAAGCCATGGCCACGACCCAGACTTATGAGGTCATGATCAATCTTGAGTGTGATGGATTGATTCTATATATGTTCCAATGCTTCTTCAGCATTAGGAGACATCATTCTGACATAGCCATAGCTCACATGCAGTCCATCCTGTCGTCATGTATGGGAGACTGTGATGCCATTTTCCGGGAGTTGCAGACTAGGTTGTTGAGCATTTGGAGGAGAGAGAAGTTGGTCTCACCCATTGCTTATGAGCTAGCCCAAGGGCTAGTTGAGCAGAACATTGAGCTTTTCAGGAGACAGTTGACCAGGGAGGAGTTGCTCCAGTTTGGTGGATTAGGCATCAGAAATGAGCTGAGGAGGAAGGGACTTTGCTTCATTTGCAAAGAACCTTGGGGGACTGATCTGTAATATCCCGTTTCGGGGATATCTCTAAAACACGGCAAACTCCAACCAGAGATGGACTGGGAGGGCATTTACCGGATATATCGCCTCTGAAAAGAGGACGAAATCCAGAGGCTACCTGGCCCTTTCCAGACTCTGTCTAAGAGTGAAAGATAAACACACCAAGTGGTATAGAACTAGAATGCTCAAGAATATATAAAAATAACAGTGCAGCAGACACATAATAGCAGAGAAAGTAAATACGGCAACTCATCCAGAAACATAGAGAGAAAATGCTAAGCCATTTTATTAATCTGAGAAATATAATGAAGTACAATAGGTGATCAGAGTGATGGCACCTAATCTTGCTCAAGGCAAGTGAAGAAATACTCTCAGAATATACGGGAAATGGCTACTCTCTGAACTGCGTCCCAACTGCTGGAAAATTGCCGTGTAGCTGCTACTGCTGGAATGAACTGAAGACTAGGGGCTGATCCCCTTGCCGGAATGAGCTGAAAATCTGCAATCCTCCTCTACTCACCAATCCCGACAAAACCCAAAAACTATATCAAAAATGGCCAACCCCAGAAAACCTCCAGAAAACACCCCCCTTGGGGAATTACGCTGGCCTCCAAGGCTCTGCGCAGAGGCTAAATGAAGATGACTGAAACACCACCTCAAACTCCACCAAAATCCTCCCATAGGCAAAGGCTGATCCTCTGCTCAAAATCTCGGCTCAATCTCCTGCAGAAATCCCGATCCGAAGCACCTCCAAAATGGACTGCGTCCTCTCTCCCGATAGTATGCGAGTCTCTACGCAAGCGACTCATGATAAACCCAAACAAAAAAACCTCTCACAAAATACTGAAGGAATAACCTTGCCCGAGCAGGCACTCGAAGTCCCCCGGGACTAAGGGCGAGATCTCCGACCGGAGACACTCAATGCACTAAACAGTGCTGCAGACAGGTTAAACAGCCAGCGTGCTCAAGAAGACAAAACGTCTAGCTCAATATCATCAACAACAGAATGAATCAAATGAGAAGGCTCCTCTCTCTTTTATAACGTTGGTCGTCCTCCAACCCTAAGGCCATCTCCTCAACGTAGCCTCCATCTCTTGCCACGTGCCCAACCTCTCCTGCGCAGAAGCTTCTAGAGCTAACGTAGGCCTCCTCTCTACGTGGTGCTTGGCCCCCTTGGCTCCCCCTTAAGTCACAACGTTGTGCTACTAGGAGGGTATTTTATTCTACTTAAGTGAGTTAGACCCTCTCCACTCACTTTTTATTTATTTATAAACTATAGATGGCAAAAATGTACAAAATCGAATATTCCAATTAGCTGTCACTAATTAGGAATATTAAAGTCTCCCCCGGAAAAATGTTGCTTGTCCTCAAGCAATTGAAGTGATGGATGCTGCAAAATCTTCTCGCTCTCCCAAGTGGCATCCTCATCCGGTAAATTCTTCCACCTCACCAAGAATTCCCAGACTGTCCTGCTGCGTAGCTGCCTCTCCCTGGTATCAATAATAGCCTCCGGCTGCAACACCAAATGCCCCTCATCATCCGTGGGTGGTAGCTCCTCTGTCACTATCACCTGCTGCCCCAACGCTTTCTTCAAGTATGATACATGGAAAACGTTGTGGATCTTGTTGCCTTGGGGCAGCTCCAACTCATACGCAACCTGCCCAATCCTGCGTATCACCCTGTATGGCCCGTAAAAGCAAGGCTTGAGCTTCTCAGCTCCCTTCTGCTTCAGCGACGACTGTCGGTATGGCTGTAATCGTAGGTAGACCAAGTCCCCTACCTCAAACTGTCTCTCCACCCGACCTCTGTCGGCATACAACTTCTGTTGGTTTTGTGCTGTAGCCATATTGTCCTTGAGAGCTCGGAGAATGTCCTGATTCTCTTGGATCCAAATCTTGGCTCTAGGAGTCTTGCTAGCACCGAACATCACATCAGCAAAAGATAAGGAATGATACCCATACAAAGCATAAAATGGCGACATACCAATGGACATGTGATGTGTCGTGTTGTAGCAGTACTCCCCCAAATGCAACCACTTCAGCCATCCTCGCTGCTGCCCACTGACATAGTTACGCAAGTAGCCCTCCAGCCATTTTTTAACTATCTCCGTCTATCCATCCGTCTGTGGGTGATAACTGGTACTCGGTGTCAACTCCGTCCCCACTAACCGGAAAAGCTCCTGCCAAAATCCGCCCATGAAGCGGCTGTCCTTGTCACTAATGATGGTCTTAGGAAGACCATGTAGCCTGAAATCCTCTCTGAAGAACAGCTCGGCCACCTGTGCTGCTATGTAACGCGCGGATATGGCGAAAAAGTGCGCATACTTTTTTAGCTGATCAACGACGACAAAGATACAATCCTTGCCCTGCACCATGGGCAACCCTGTGATGAAGTCCATCAATACGCTCTCCCATTTCCCCTCCGGAATGGGAAGAGGCTGCAACAATCCTGCGGGATGGCTCATCTCCCCCTTGTTCCTCTGGCAAACATCGCACTCCCTGATGTGCTGGAGTACGTCCTCCTTGAGGCCCTTCCATGAGAACCTCTCTCTAATGGCCCTGTAGGTTTTGGTAAACCCCTAATGGCCTGCCAGTGGAGAATCATGTGATGCCTGGAGTATTTTCTTCTTAAGCTGAGATCTCTCAGTCAAGAAGATCCTGTCCCTGTAATAGATGATCTCATCAACCACCCTGTACCAGTCATCCGCCACCTGTCCATCCAGCACCTCACATGCAAATCTATCCTTTGAGTACTCCACTAAAAGTCGAGCCCTCCAATCTGTATCCAAGCTCATAAGAGATAACGTGGCTGGTCTTCGTGAAAGGGCATCTGCTACCACGTTATTCTTACCCTTGACATACTCAATGTCAAAGTCATATGCTTGGATCTTACTGATCCACTTCTGCTGCCTCTCCTGTAGCTGCTTCTGCTCCAAAAAGAACCTGAGACTGTTGTGATCAGTCCTCACCCTGAACCTGTTCCCTACCAAATACTGCCGGAATTTGGCCAAGGCATGCATAATGGCCAACATCTCCTTGTCGTATATAGAATACAACCTCTCGTGCGGAAGGAGCTTCCAGCTCTCAAAGGCTATAGGGTGTCCCCCCTGCATCAATACTGCGCCGATCCCCTCTCCTGACGCATCACACTCCAAGACAAATGGCTGCGTAAAATCCGACAATGCAAGCACTGGGCAGCTGCGCTGTATCAGACCAACTGAATGCCCCCTTCTTCGTCAAATCTGTAAGATGTGCAGCAAGCTGTGAGAAACCTCTGACGAACTTCCTATAATAGGTACATATCCCAATGAACCCTTGAAGTTCTGTCACGTTCCTCGGCTCCGGCCATCCTGATGGATCTAATCTTCTCCTCATGGACCCTCACTTTGTCCACTCCAATAATGTGACCCAAATACAACATCTCCGTCATCCCAAACTCACACTTGGAGAGCTTAGCATAGAACTGTTTCTCTTCTAAGATGCGTAGTACTGCCTCTATATGCTGGAGATGCTCCTCCCAAGTCCTTCTATATACGAGTATGTCATCGAAGAAGACCAATAAAAACTTCCTCAGATGACTGCAGAAGATATGGTTCATGCAAGATTGAAAGGTGGCTGGTGCATTGGTCAACTCAAAAGGCATAACAAAAAACTCAAAGTGTCCATAATGACACCTGAAGGCGGTCTTGGGAATGTCCTGTTCCCTCACGCGAATCTGATGGTACCCTGATCTCAAATCAATCTTCGAGAAGAACTTGGCTCCTCTCAGCTCATCCATCAACTCATCGATCCTGGGTATAGGATACCTATTCTTCAGGGTCTTCTTGTTCAAGGCCCTGTAATCAATGCACATCCTCAAGGTGTCGTCCTTCTTCTTCACCAACACCACCGAAGAAGCAAACGGACTCGTGCTTGGTTTGATGTGCCCAAGAGCCAGTAACTCCTAGATGGCCCACTCAATCTCATCCCGATAGGCTTTCGGATGCCTATAGGGGGTAGTGATCACCGCCTGAATACCCTGCTCAAGCTCAATGGTGTGCTCGAACCCTCGGTCTGGTGGCCGACCTGGTGGTATATCCCCAAACATTGCATCATACTTGTCAAGGATGGCCTGTATATCCGAGTGAACTGCTCGACCCGTGGTCTCTGCCTCTGATGCCCTCAACTCAACCGCCCACTCTATGTCTCCCTTCCAGAAATCTGCCTCCATCCGGTGTGCCGAAACTGTCTAAGGTGGGTAAGTGTGCATCCCGCGGATCTTCTCATGCTTCCCGGTCTTCTTATCATCCCACTCCATCTCTAAGGCCTCCCAATCCATGGTGACCTTCCCCAGAGTAATCAACCACTAAACACCCAATACCACATTGGTATCTGGTATGTTGACCACGAAAAAGTGATCGGTCACGGTGTAGGTACCCATTGTCACTACCAACTCTGGAACATACCGGGCACACTGCATCGTTTGGGCTCCTGGGACCAAGACTGAAAATCCGTCAAAACTCTCGGTCGGTATACCTCTCCGCTCGACCATCTGTGCATCAATGAAGTTGTGGGTTGCCCCACTGTCAACCAAAACTGACACTCGCTGGCCACGTACTGTCCCTCGTGCACGCAGCATCAAATACTTGGGAACCCCTCGCAATGCTGCAAGGGTCCCTCCTGTGGGTGCAAAAGCTACACCTCTTATACCTGGAGGTGGAGGTGGCAACTGATCCTGGGCTGTCTGACTATCTCCTGCCTCCTCATCATCCTCCTCATCCTCTTCCCCGCTATCATCGGAGAAGACCTCAATGAAGTGTGCTTTGCCAGCAGAACACCTATGCCCTAGTGCCCACGGGTCTTGACAAGTGAAGCACAGCCGCTTCTTCCTCAGCTCCCTCCTGGCATCATCATCTATTTGTGCCCGTCCTGGATTCCCCTTGGGAGGAGGAACCCTCACATCCTTCCCCTTGGGCTGGAAACCCTGTCTCTGGGGGTAAGGTGTCCGCGTCCTGGGCAATGCATCCTGTAAGTCCCTGGTCCTACTAATAGCATCCTAGAGTGTACCTGGTCTAGTAGATCTGACTAGACCCCGAAGTGGCTCTGCCAATCCCTCCACAAACATACAGATCATTCGAGCTATGGATAAATCTGACACCATCACTGAAACCCTCAAGAAATCTGCAATGTAAGTCTTTGGGCTCCCAGTCTCCTTAAGCCTCGTCAGCTCAACAAAGTGTTGTTCCGGATCCCTCCGATCAAAACGCTCCATCAACCTCCTGGTAAACTCGGCATATGTCGTCACTGTAGAATGCCCGAGTGTCACCATCCCATGGAACCACCAGTCCTGGGCCTCACCATCCAATTGGAATGTTGCCACCTTGATGGCCTCCGTCTCCGACATCTGGTTAAGCTGGAAATAGATGTCCAGCTTCTCCACCCAAGACTTTGTCAAACTGTTTGATGAGCCATCAAACGTAGGCAAATGGAATCTGCTAGATGTGCAGTGGGTATCTCCATCATGATAATGTCGGTGCCCTCTATGATGGTCGCGGGGTCTACTGTCCCGCTGGAGCTGAACAAAATCCCGAAATGAGAGAGCATCCCTGAACTCCTGCCCATCGGCCTGATACTCTGCAAAATACTCGCCCATGTGTCCGGGCTCTGCCTCCTGTTGGGCTCCTGCCCCTATGTCTGCTCCCAAGAAAGTGGGCATAGTAGAGCGAGTAGGTGCACGTGAAGCCATCGGCTGAGGGATATCACGCTGAGCAGCACCATGCTCCAACAAATGATGGGATGTACCTGATCCCTCTCCTACCTGGAAAACCCGTGGGGTCTCACGCTGTCTAGCCTCCACAGCGGTGAATCTCTGACCCATCACCTCAATCTGTCTAGCTAAATCCTGCACCGATTTGAGGAGTGCCTCCCCAAACTGTTTGGCCTCTGTGTCATCTGCCATCGGCCCTCTCTGCTCTAAATCTAGTACAGGCTCCTCCTGCTCTGTGTCTGTCACACGCTCTCTCTCCTGCTCGGTGTCCACCACCCGAACACAATCTCTCTCTCCGTAGGTGTTCTCCAACCTACACTCACGGTCTCTGTACCTCCTGCCTCTGTAACAAACATATGGTCTCTTCCCCGGTGTCATAGACCACAGGCTGAGCCAGAACTATGCTCTGATACCACTGTAATATCCCATTTTGAGGATATATCTAAAACATGGCAAACTCCAACGAGAGATAGACTGGGAGGGCATTTACCAGATATATCGCCTCTGAAAAGAGGACGAAATCCGGAGGCTACCTGGCCCTTTCCAGACTCTGTCTAAGAGTGAAAGATAAACACACCAAGTGGTATAGAACTAGAATGCTCAAGAATATATAAAAATAACAGTGCAGCAGACACATAATAGCAGAGAAAGTAAATATGGCAACTCATCCAGAAACATAGAGAGAAAATGCTAAGCCATTTTATTAATCTGCGAAATATAATGAAGTACAATAGGTGATCAGAGTGATGGCACCTAATCTTGCTCAAGGCAAGTGAAGAAATACTCTCAGAATATACAGGAAATGGCCGCTCTTTGAACTGCATCCCAGCTGCTGGAAAACTGCCGTGTAGCTGCTACTGCTAGAATGAACTGAAGACTAGGCGCTGATCCCCTTGCTGGAATGAGCTGAAAATCTGCAATCCTCCTCTACTCACCAATCCCGACAAAACCCAGAAACTATATAAAAAATGGCCGACCCCCGAAAACCTCCAGAAAACACCCCCCTTGGGGAATTACGCTGGCCTCCAAGGCTCTGCACAGAGGCTAAATGAAGATGATTGAAACACCGCCTCAAACTCCACCAAAATCCTCCCACAGGCAAAGGCTGGTCCTTTGCTCAAAATCTCGGCTCAATCTCCTGCAGAAATCCCGATCCGAAGCACCTCCAAAATGGACTGCGTCCTCTCTACCAGTGACTCCGCAGTCTCTATGAAAGCCCAGCGCCGCAGTAAACCCAAACAACAAAACCTCTCACAAAATACTGAAGGAATAACCTTGCCCGAGCAGGCACTCAAAGTCCCCCGGGGCTAAGGGCGAGATCTCCGACCAGAGACACTCAATGCACTAAACAGTGCTGCAGACAGGCTTAACAGCCAGCGTGCTCGAGAAGACAAAACGTCTAGCTCAATATCATCAACAACAGAATGAATCAAATGAGAAGGCTCCTCCCTCTTTTATAACGTTGGCCGTGCTCCAACCCTAAGGCCATCTCCTCAACGTAGCCTCCATCTCTTGCCCCATGCCCAACCTCTCCTGCGCAGAAGCTTCTAGAGCTAACGTAGGCCTCCTCTCTACGTGGTGCTTTGCCCCCTTGGCTCCCCCTTAAGTCACAACGTTGTGCTACTAGGAGGGTATTTTATTCTACTTAAGTGAGTTAGACCCTCTCCACTCACTTTTTATTTATTTATAAACTATAGACGACAAAACTGTACAAAATCGAATATTCCAATTAGTTGTCGCTAATTAGGAATATTACATGATCACTCATGTTTGAGAGATGCAGATGAGGTGGCAGAGGTAGACGTTCCTTCACTATGCCAGGATGAGGACTCTTCTTCAGATGAGTCCATGGGATCAGCTGAGGATGTTTCTGGGGAACGAGAGCAGTCATGCAGAGATGATGACAGTAGGCTGGAGCTGTATTCCAGTGTGCAGGGTGAGCTATCAGGGGACTCTACGGGAGATACTCTAGGTGATGAGTCACTTGTGACGATTCAGCCAGAGCAGCATATGATGGAGCCTGAGTCAGGAGAGGAGGATACTATGCACATCATGCATGATAGTCCCTTGGGGGAGAGCCAGATGGAGGCTCACACTAAGTCTATGATGCGTATGCAGCTAACCTTAGGGTCAGCCATTGAGGAGGAGCAGTCAGATGCACAGACATCGAGTACGGTGACAGCAGTTGCAGATCCATATCCTCTAGAGATGGTGGAGGTTGATGGGATAGCTCTGCAGGGGGCTAGTGGACAGTCGGAGCATTACATTCCCGATCAGGAGAGGGAGGAGCTCTTGGAGATGGTGGAGCATCCATCTTTGAGCCGACACATTGATGAGGTGCAGATAGATGTACATGCAGTCAGCAGAGCTGCAATACTTTCAGCGAGTAGCACTCTCCAGGAGTACATCGATTGGGCTTGCAGCATATATTGCCCACTTTGGCCCATTATAGAGAGAGGGGTTTTCTTCTACAGGCAGCTTTCGTTGGCAGACAGGGTAGAGCAGTGTGAGTTGATTACGGGCTGGCGACAACACTCCAGGCGTGTTCCGTATGCAGTTGTTGCTACATTGGATTCTTCTTCCAAGATGGATTGGCGGGAGATCATGAGTTGGTACCCTCTTGATGGTACGATATTCTTCGTAGGGAGCACAACGGAGCAGGGGCCCTTAGACATGACATATGATACAGATTCCAGTTGGCAGTGGGGCACAGATCGACATTTCTTCAGCATCCCATCCCGACTTCAGGAGAGCAGGATCAACATTGGATTTAGTCAGGGGTTGGATTGGAGAGAGGTGGTGAGTTGGTACACAATTGGTGGGATAACTTACACCGTCATAGATACAGCGCAGCAGGAGACGTGGTCTTCACCTCTTAGAGCATCAGTTATAGCCAGAGGCAGTGTGCAGTCCGAGCCGTGGGACTTGGGCAATGATTGGCCATCATGGCGTAGGGATCCGGGAGGATTGTTTGATGACAGGTACAGTGAGAGATTAGTTTGGGATCCCGGCATTGAGGGGTCTATTCCGGGTGGCTTGACACAGGCACATACTAGCACCGGGAGGTTTGTATGGGATCCGAGCATTGGGTTTCAATTGCATCGGGCCAACAAAGTGGCCCACATATTTGGATTGCTTGAGAGAAAGCAATCCTGGGGCGGAAGGTCTGTAATATTCCCTTTTTTGGTGTCACCTACGACAGGGTTAGGTTGGACTTCCAGAGTTAGGAGTAGACAGGTCACAGGTACAGATTGGTGCTATCAGCAGGCTTAGGGGATTTTTGGAGGAGTTTCCATGGTGTCCGGTGGCATTTGCTTGATATATTCCATCATCCGAGAAGTTTGGCTTTCGTTCCGGTGCATTCCGACAACTTTCAGAAATTTGAGTTATTTGTGGGCTTAACTCAGCTGATTACGCTCAAGGTGGCATTCCAGGAGGAATACATGATGGAACACCTTAGTGTAGTAGCTCATTGGAACTGGAACGAGGATACCTACATGATGGGATGGTTGGGCATGAGTTTTAGTGACCAGAGGAGACATAGTAGCCGATTTACTCTTTTCTGCATTAAAAAGGAATATTTTAATAAGAGGGAAAAGTGCACCATGAATAAAATAATAATAAAATAATGCTCTAGAAGGCTCCAAGAGATCTATAAAAGAAAGGGATGAGGCCATTGAGGGATATCTTTTTGATCACATCATTTTCTTGTATGAGAGGTTTGAGACGCGGTTCTCTACTTTAGCCTTAGCCCCAGGACGGAAACCCTCGAGTGATTTGTGAGTGTTGGACAGAAACCCAACTCTC
This sequence comes from Pinus albicaulis, assembly GCA_034641835.2. Classification (NCBI taxonomy): domain Eukaryota; kingdom Viridiplantae; phylum Streptophyta; class Pinopsida; order Pinales; family Pinaceae; genus Pinus; species Pinus albicaulis. The sequence continues at coordinate 1,294,412,891 of CM076583.1, read as the reverse complement.
TTTAAGGAAACTTCATTCAGAAGTTTCGCAGAGCTTCAGAGATATTGGAGTGAGGATCATGCAAATCTTCAACAGGTGCTCCAGTGGATTCAATGGTAGCTGTTGTCGAAGGGAGAGTGCAGCAGTTCAGTTTTGGAGGTCATCGCAGTGTAGCAGTGCAACAGGTTATCTTGGTGACCAGTTTTCCATCTCAGCTCGTTTTGGGTTAGATCTATATGTAACCCTCATTACTATTTATAATAAAAGCTGAGATTCTTTCTATTCTATGTGGTATTGGATTGTAGTGTTTCATGTCTTTTTATTTTACATGGCAATATTCTGTTGAGTAAATGTTGATTTTACGGCATAATGTGGAGTTCAGTAATTTTCTGTATTTTTAGTTAAAATATCCCATCCGGGATATTACAAGCAGCGCAGCGTAGCAAGGGACAGCGTGGCATAGAGGGACAGCGCAACATAGGTGGGCTCGAGGGAGTTTAGGAGTTAACAAGCATAAAAGGAGAGGAAGGCAACCTTTCTCATTCATTCTTGCATCTTATGATTTTTTGTCTGTCAAGACTAGAGCACGCTCAAGCTGTTTAGCTGAGTCTGCAGTGTTGTTTAACACAAGGGTGTCTCCGAGCAGAGATCCCAACCTCATCCTCAGGGGATTTCGAATGCCTGCTCAGGAGAGGAGCCATCCCATTAGTTTTTGGAGAGCAGCATCATCATTTCAGCCGGAGGATTACGCAGTCATTCCCAGGGTAGTGTAGTCTTCCAAGGAGATTACGCAGTCATAGAGGAGATCATCTCCAGTGGAGGAGAACTTCATGAGATTTCAGTTCGGGAGATTGTGAGGGGATCAACCCTTCCATAGCTGAGTTTTTCAGAGAGTTGGAGGCCTTTCTTTCAGTGTTTCCATCATATAGGCCATCGTACCCAACAGGAAAGCGTAGCCATCACTAGAGGGTGAATTTCAGGGGTCAGCCTTTCTGGAATTCCTTCGCAAGTTTTTCAGGGTTTATTGAGGAGAATCCAAGATTAATTTGGCAGAATTTTCTAAGCAGATTGGAGGTGTCAAACAGAGATTCTTACTCGGCCAGCAGCTAGAGGAGCTAAGGGAAATTGGGCCAAAATTCCGGGGTCAAGATTTGGTGAATTCCTTCTTGGGTTTTCGTGGGTTTCTTGAGTAGAGTCTAGAGTTAAAGTCTCAGAATTTTCTAAGTAGTGTAGCAGGCCCTAGCAGCATTTCTTCGGGAGCAGCAGCAACATTTCTGGCAAATTACAACGTAGAGCTATAGCCATACAGTGTACCATCAGTGGGGGATTTCAGCATTGATTTAGAGAGCTTCTCTAGCTTGCCTTGAGCAAGCCCAGGTGCCTTCATTCCTGCACCTCCATTGTACTCATTTATAGCAAATTAATAAAATGGCTCAGCAGTATTCTATGGCTCCATTGGTGTTTTGATATCAGTTTTTGTTTTGTTGTATCCTTAATATCTTTTATCTTGTTATTACTATTATTTTCCCATTTGGGATATTACAGTGGTATCAGAGCTTCGTTCTTGGCTCAGCCATGGGGATATTTTCCTATGAACAAGGAGGGTAGGCAGTAGAGGTGACAAATATGGGGGAGTCAAGGAGCAAAGAGGAAGCAACATTTTGTAGCATCTTTAAGGCCCTAAATGATTTAGCCAAAGGACAGAAGGGAATGTTGGAAAGACTCAAGCAACAGAATGGGAATGAGAACATCCATCATGAATCCCTAGTTGGGGAGACTTCAGGGGTCTCACAACAGTGTGAGCACCCTTTACGAACCACTCACTCGCCAGCCTTCAGTAGGCCAACCAGGATCATGATGCCTACATTGTTACCTCTAGTACCGAGTGAGCAAGGCAGGTGGCATGATAATATACCCATGGGAGATTATTTCTGAGAATGGTTGTCCATGGGGGAAAACTTCAGAGTGGCTTTGTCCTTCAGAGATTACTGCCAGCTCAGGTGGGGTGAAGAAGGAAGGAACAGTGGGGGGCCTAGCATGCAGAGTTCAGAGTTTCAGCGCACCATTAGGAGGACACCTTTTCCCATGTGTAATATCCCAAAAATGGATTATTCAGCAGATCATGCCTGAAAAACGCATTCCTTAGGTATGAGGGCTTTAGATATCATATAATATCTCTGAAAATGTTTAGAAACCAAAATAAATAGCAGCATCAACCTTTACTCAGCTTTTAAGGGAAAAAAGGTGGGGAAACGTGAGTATTTTGGCCCTAAAATGAGTGAATAAGTAAATATGCGTATAATGACGGGTCAAGGTTCTGTAATATGTTAGAATAGGTCAATAGGGACGTCCATGTCGAATTTCAGCTCAAACAAAGGCGTTTTTCTATATTAAACAGATCCTCCTTCCCGACTAGTCAATAAAAACCCTGATTTCCCAAGACTTTGAATATGCAGAAATTTTCTGAAGCAAGGGAAGCGTATTTTCTGAAGGAATATGATGTATAACACTATGAATAATTATAGAATGAGTTTGGGTACAAGGCATAGGCTTTCAGCAAGGTTAAACATCAATTTTATATAGAAAACCCCTCAAGATAGAGGTGCCGCAAGACAAAGATTGATCCAGAAACCCTTCAGCGTTTTCTCCAGGAGGCTGAAGCTTATATTTATTATCTTACAGATCTGAAACTGATAAATACATGAAAACAGAGATCTATAATGAGACAAAATGCCCAAAGGGCTCTTTATTACTTTCCCCTTGGGGATTTCAGCAATACATGAAAATGCCGGAGCAGATCAGAGTTTTACTGCAGCAGATCTGAAGAATGATTCAGAATTTCTGAAGCAAACTTCAGTATCAGATCAGAAATATACTTGGATTGGTTGGCCAATCCAAGGATCACCCTCAATCAGAGATCTAACTCCAAAATGATGCCAAAACCCTTGGAACGTTGCTCCCTCAGCAATAACGCAGATCCGGGGAAAGAACTGCGCAGTATACCATGAAGAACATATAGGCCTGATGCCAAGATCTGATAATAAGCTCCAATATCTCCCAATCTGATCCTCCAAAGGAGAGAGAGGCTCTCCCTCTGAAAAACAAGAGAAGGAGGTGGTGTCGTAAAGTCACCACGGCAACAACCTACAACACAGTATTACGCTGCTGCAGCAATAACGCTATCCCGGAGGATGATGCTAAGAAAATAACCTTGCCTGAGCAGGCACTCGAAGTCCCCCGAGGCTAAGGGTGAGATCTTCGCATGGAGACACTCGGTGCACTAAACAGTGCAGCAGACGGGCTAAACAGCCAGCATGCCAAAGAAAGACAAATGTCTCACTCAATAATCAATAATCCAAGAATCCAAGCATGCCTCAAATGAGGAGGCTCCTCCATCTTTTATAGTGTTGGTTTCCCTCCAAACCAAATGTAGCCTCTCTCTCTCTCCTCCACATCCTCATCCTTATCCACATTCTCATCCTTATCTGCGCAGAAGCTTGGAGAAACTTCTAGAGCGTCCATAGTCACCCTCCTCCACGTGGTGTTGGGTCCCCCCTTGACTCCCACTTAAGTCACAACGTTGTGCTACTAGGTGGATGTCTTATTTCATTTAAGTGAGTTTAGACCCTCTTTACTCACTTTTTATTTACTTACAAACTATAGGTGGCAAAATAAACAAAATAGAATATTCCAATTTGCTGTCGCAAATTAGGAATATTACAGTCCCCCCTGGAAAAATGTTGCTTGCCCTCAAGCAATCGCCTGAACAAGTCTCCTCCTAGCGGATGCTCTCCACCGATACTGCAAAATATGCCTGGGTCCCAGATGCGCCACTGAATCTCCCCTGTACTCTGCATCATCCTGATATGAAGGAATCTCTCACTGCCAAGATCCCAAACTAATCTCTCATGGTACCAGCCAACCAACAATCCTCCCGGATCCCATCGCCACCATGGCCAATAATAGCCCAAGTCCCATGGCTCGGACTGTGCACTACCTCTAGCTATGACTGATGAAGACCATGACTCCGGCTGTGCTATATTTGTCATGGTGTAAGCTGTCCCATCGACTGTGTACCAGCTCATCACCTCTCTCCACTCAAGGCATGAAGTGAGGAACATCTCTCTCATGTGGATCCTCCATCCCCAAGCAATCATCCAAACAAAATGAGCCACCTCCCGACAAGGCAACTCCCGAAAATCTCCTTCCACCTCAAGCTCCGGTAATGAAGGTGGGCTGAAAATCTGATCTTGGCAAGCATCATAGCTTACCCCATGCTGTCCTTCTCTCCACTCATGACAAGTGTAGAGAATATGTTGATCTTGGGCTGCAAAATCATTGCCCTCCAATGGCAAAGTGAAGAACAATCCTCCAAAGAAGGTTCCTCCAACAATGAAGAACAGGCTAGCCCAAAACAATTCATCCATGAAGAATAGGACATGTGCATCATGGATCATCCTAATGAGATGTTTGCTGAAGGTGTTACATGAGGATACATAATGCAAACAATCTCTTACAAGGATACAACATAGTCTCATCCACTGCAACTTCAGAAAATTACATGGCAAGCAATGTACAAGATTCATCACATCTACTAATGGATAGTAAATGGCTGAATATGACAACAACATAAGACCAAACACTTGCCCATGGCTGTACAATGGATGAATATCAATATCATGGCCCACCTCAAAAGAGAACACATATGTAGTAGTGGTGGCCATGCCTCCTCCCATGCTCCCATTAGAACATGTAGTGCAGAGAATGTGAGAATTCTTCCCACTCAAAGACACATCCAACTCATGTGTCTCCCTCATAATCAAGCCTCCCATACAAATCTGATCTATATCAGCAAATGGAGACATGATCAGCAACAAAATGAAGGAAACGCTGAAGGTTACATGTGATGAAAAGAGGTACCAACAGCTTCCCCAACAAGTACAGCGCAGTTTTACAAGTTGCTGCTTGATAAGAGTACAAGGAAAAATGTTTATGTTAACCATGCATGTCTTCATATGATACATGATATAGTGCTGCAAATGAACATACATGAGGTGATAAAACATTTTCCCAAAGCCACAAAAGAGATGGTTGCCTCCATCATGTAGATTGGCCCAATAAAACTCATAGAGCAATATGACAAGCTTGCCCTCCTGTGAAGCAATGCACTGTATAGGAATGGTAAGAGTGTGCAAATCAATGAATGTATAAACAACCTCCTCACCATAGGCTAGAAGTAAGATGGTACATGGGTCCATACATGAGTCCTCCATAGTGTTTTGGCATGCTATGAAGAAGACTGAACCATGTGCTGCAAACAGATAATCCTCCTGATGCTTGGAAATCCAAGTCAAGAAGAATATGCCATAGATGTCTCTATCATCATTACCTCCTCTAAGTGCAACAATTGTGAAGTGATCCTGGGACCTATGGGTTATAAATCCACCATAACTCTGCTGGGTACACTTCATCCATAAAGTTCTGCTCCAAGGTGACAGCACTGTGAGCTCATGCAAGTAAGCTCCTGTCAATACAAAGCTCTGTTCTTTGACATGCTCCTTGTCAAAGACTCCTCTAATAATGCTGCAACAAATATGGAATACCTCCCAAGATGGAAGTGCTTCCCAATCATCATCAAAGACCAAGGAGATAGTGCCATCTCCTCCTCCTGCAACATCATACAAAGTGTGAGAGCAAATCTGCCCTTGCTCTGCTAGGAACAAACCAAGCAACAAGACATTGTGTTGCCTCCCCATACCTCCATCATACAACTCATGTGATGAAGACACAATGAATGATATGAGTAACACATCAACACCATGCATCCATACTCTATGCTGCCCAATGATGCAAGTATCCATCCATCTTTTCCCCATCCTCCTACTCTTAGGAAGAGTGTTTTCCAAGTGATGGCCAAACTCTTTCAAGAGTAACCAATGCAGCCAAGCCTCCTGCTGTCTGGTGTCATAGATCTGCAAGTAGCCTCCTAGCTCCTTGCTCATCAACCACATCCACTCAATCACTTGTGGATGCCTTCTTCTTCTCCTCATCCTGGTATTCCTCCCATGAGGGCTACCATCCTCCCAAATCAAGTTTCTGACTTTGCACTTCATGGGATTTTGAAATGTAAACTTCTCAAGGATCAATGAGACCCTATCAAGAATCAAATAGGTGGTAGGCAAAAACCCCCCATCATGATGTGTATGGCTCAAGGGATGTCCAACACAAGCATGAGAGATGTTATCCATCTGAAGATGTCCTCCATCTTCTATCTGCTCTTGTGAGAAGGGAACCAAATCATTGTGTTCCATAGTGTGTTGAAGTGCATCTATAGTGAGATCTCTCCTTGAGAGCTCCCCTTCATCCATGTTGCAAAGCGCAGTGCAACCAGGCTGCTCTATAGTAGCAATGAGATTTGACCCTTGGTCTACAAGAGTCCCGTCCTCAAAAGTGTTGGCTGGCCCAACTGTCGATGCATGTGGCTGCTCGTCCATGAGTGGGACAGCGTTTTCACAAGCCTCCTCAAGAGGTGATGTGATCTCTTCTTCTCGATTAGAATTGGAAGTGCATGGTACTTCCTCTTCTTTTTCTTCAACCTTCTTAACCTTCTCAACAGTGGATGCATCTTTTCTGGATCTGAAAAAGAATAAACTATCCTTTTTCACCGTTCCGGTCCTCTTGGGCTTAGACTCACAGGGACTAGTGGATCCCTCATGCATGGGAAGAGGTGATCTCCCAGTAGTACGCTGCAAATCTGAACTCTGTATGCTAGAAACTCCATCCTCTCTGAGCTGACAATAATCTTTGAAGGGCAAAATTGCTTTTAAGTCTTCCCCCATGGACTTCCATTCTCTGAAATAATCTTCAAGAGGTATACGACCATGTTGCCTCAGTACTTCAGGCAAGAATGTAGGCATTGTGATCCTCATATTTTCCATAGATAGCCAGCTCCACAGGCTGAGCCAGAACTATGCTTTGATACCACTGTAATATCCCAAAAATGGATTCTTCAGCAGATCATGCCTGAAAAACGCATTCTTTAGGTATGAGGGCTTTAGATATCATATAATATCTCTGAAAATGTTCAGAAACCAAAATAAATAGCAACAGCAACCTTTACTCAGCTTTTAAGGGCAAAAAGGTGGGGAAACGTGAGTATTTTGGCCCTAAAATGAGTGAATAAGAAAATATGCGTATAATTACGGGTCAAGGTTCTGTAATATGTTAGAATAGGTCAATAGGGACGTCCATGTCGAATTTCAGCTCAAACAAAGGTGTTTTTCTATATTAAACAGATCCTCCTTCCCGACTAGTCAATAAAAACCCTGATTTCCCAAGACTTTGAATATGCAGAAATTTTCTGAAGCAAGGGAAGCGTATTTTCTGAAGGAATATGATGTATAACACTATGAATAATTATAGAATGAGTTTGGGTACAAGGCATAGGCTTTCAGCAAGGTTAAACATCAATTTTATATAGAAAACCCCTCAAGATAGAGGTGCCGCAAGACAAAGATTGATCCAGAAACCCTTCAGCGTTTTCTCCAGGAGGCTGAAGCTTATATTTATTATATTACAGATCTGAAACTGATAAATACATGAAAACAGAGATCTATAATGAGACAAAATTCCCAAAGGGCTCTTTATTACTTTCCCCTTGGGGATTTCAGCAATACATGAAAATGCTGGAGCAGATCTGAGTTTTACTGCAGCAGATCTGAAGAATGATTCAGAATTTCTGAAGCAAACTTCAGTATCAGATCAGAAATATACTTGGATTGGTTGGCCAATCCAAGGATCACCCTCCAACAGAGATCTAGCTTCCAAAATGATGCCAAAACCCTTGGGCAGCTACTCCCTCAATGATAACGAGATGCAGAGGGGAAAGAGCGCGCGGTATACTACCATGAAGAACATATAGACTGATGCCAAGATCTGATAATAAACAATATCTCCCCCGTCTGATCCTCCAAAGGAGAGAACCCTCTCTCCAACAAGAGAAGGAGGTGGTGTCGTAAAGTCACCACGGCAACACCCTCTGACACGGTATTACGCCGCATTGCGGCCAGTAACGTTGTCTCGGAGGTTAGTCTTACAAGAAAATAACCTTGCGGCGGTAGTCGAAGTCTCAGGCTAAGGGTGGAGATCTCCGCACGGAGACACTCAGTGCACTAAACAGTGCAGCAGACGGGCTAAACAGCCAGCGTGCCAAAGAAAGACAAATGTCTCACTCAATAATCAATAATCCAAGAATCCAAGTATGCCTCAAATGAGGAGGCTCCTCCATCTTTTATAGTGTTGGTTTCCCTCCAAAACCAAATGTAGCCTTTCTCTCTCCTCCACATCCTCATCCTTATCCACATTCTCATCCTTATCTGCGCAGAAGCTTGGAGAAACTTCTAGAGTGTCCATAGTCCCCCTCCTGCACGTGGTGTTGGGTCCCCCCTTGAATCCCACTTAAGTCACAACGTTGTGCTACTAGGTGGATGTCTTATTTCATTTAAGTGAGTTTAGACCCTCTTTACTCACTTTTTATTTACTTACAAACTATAGGTGGCAAAATAAACAAAATAGAATATTCCAATTTGCTGTCGCAAATTAGGAATATTACACCATGTATGATGGATCCACTGGTTGTACGACTCAGGATCGGGTGGAAAAGTTAGATACCTCTTTCCAGCCTAACCGAATAATAGAGGGGGAAGCCATCAAAATGGCTACCTCGCACTTGGAGGATGAGGGCACATAGGATTGTGGGGAGCTCATAGATACACCTTGTGTGACGCAGGACTCACCCTTGTTGGAGACTTCCTTGACCATGTCGTTTGACATCTTAGTGGAGAGAGTAGAGCCTACCCCAGTAGAGCCATCCATTGAGGTGATGACCGGAGTCGTGTCCGAGTTTTTTGGGTGACAATCGCACGCAGCAGATGGGTGAGGTGCTAGGAGATGTATCCACCTTTGATGAGGCACTAAGAGATATAGAGGTAGAGTAGGAGGACATTCCTTTTGAATGTCAGGATGAGGACTCTTCTTTGGATGATTCCATGGGGTCATATGAGGATGCTTCTAGGGAGCATGAGCAGTCATGCAGAGTTGATGACACTAGGCCGATTTCGTATTCCAATGTGCATGTGGTATCAAGGGACTCTATGGGAGGTATTCAGGGTGATGAGTCACTTGAGATGATTCATCCGCAACAACTTATGGTACAGCTAGAGGGCACATTGGAGCGTCCGAGCAACCCCCTTCAGGCATACATAGATGGGACTAGCAGCACAGTTGGGTCACCTTTGGCCATTGGAGAGAGAGAGACAGAGCCACCTAGTCAGATCTCATGTATTGACTTGGATAGCAGGATGAGACGATCGGAGTTGCACAGGGTGCAACATCCACATGTTGGGGTTGGATGGTGAGAGATTTTGAGTTGGTACCCAGTGGAGTGGGTTATGGAGATGGTGGTGGACCCAGGTGTAGTTTAGCATGAGTTTCCAGGCACTGGGGTTACTGGAGGCCCGAACTAGCATTGGGATCCGGGCGGGATTACCTATCACTTCCCAGGTATGCCGGTTGACTACGACCCGGAGGGCATAGTTGACCTTGCAGTTGTGCGCATCACTAGGGGAGTTTCAGCCAACACTAGTGTCTAACTAGTTTAGGTACATACTTCTTGAGTTTTCTTGGTACGAGGACTGTACATAGGATCACAGGATGATCATCATACTCTGGCAGGAGTTTGACAGAGGAGGGGGCATTGGTAGGCCACTAGACAGTGCCTTGTATGGAGCTGGGGATTCTTCGCATTTGTGTGGGACATGGAGGACCAGAACGGGATTGGCATCGCTATTAGTACCTAGGGAGATTCACTTCTTGGGTCCCTTAGGGAGGATTTGGAAGGGAGATCCATTCATTAGAGAGTATGGTGATGTGGCAGCGGAGGTGATGGTACCGAACGAGTATGGGCTGATGCATATCAATACAACCTTAGGCCATCACACCCTGGGACGTGTAGGAGCATCCATCATTGGGCAGTGGTTTGTAGATGCGCTTGGAGATACATGGGGGTGTGTTGTAGTATGTCGGACTACGTTATGGAGTAGGAGTGCTTCCCATCGCATTGAGTACATGAGGGGAGTGACAGGTGCGGCGACGCAGGATGGACACATGACGGTACAGGGGCAGGTTGCGGCATACAGTGGCAAGTGGAGGAGTGCGATGATACTTGGTGGTATGCAGTGACACATGATGCAGAGTAGTGGGCTCTTGGAGCGTTGCCTCCAAAGAGACATATGGACATGGGCAGTAGGTGTACCATGAGATGCAGCTTACCTAGGATCGATCAGGATCTTGTTGAGCATCTAGAGATGCCACATTTAGTGAATACAGGGCTACGAAGGTGTTATCAGTAGATCTGAGGCAGGGAGAGTGTCATGTGGAGGATTACTCGTGAGCATTCAGGTAGACTCTTGGTCACACCCTTTGAGACATACCTACCAATCATCCTCCAGTGTTTCTTATGGTCGCGGAGTGTTGACACTCTCCATTCAGGAAGAAGGGCATGGGAGGCTCACCCTAGATAGTTGGATGAGATACCGCATGTCATGAGCCAGGAGGAGACTCTCCAGTTGAGACACTTGGTAGGTGCACGAGTTGACGGGTCCAAGATTAGGGATGGCATGGTTGATTGCCAAGGTAGCATATGTTCCACCCTTGGGCTCACATTTGAAGGACGGTGGATGGTAGATTTCGTCTATAGGAGGGTACCCTGACTCCGAGCAGTATCCAGGTGTATCAATAGGAGTTGGGATAGTGGGTATCACGACGTGGTCTGGCAGGAGCAGGGCAGGTACGCATGCGTGGGACATACTCTTGATACTTGGCGTCCACCCAGGGGATACATACAGGGGTCAGAGATGAGGGCCAGATGGGTTCTAGCAAGTAACAGGGCTACGCAGCGGCATCCCGTAGGGAGTGGGATTTGTGAGCTCCCCGTAGGTAGTGGGATTTGTGGCATCCCGTAGGGAATGGGATTTGTGGGATTTGGGGGATCCATGGGTCTGTTGGGCAGGTGGATCACTCTACTTTGTGATGAGCAGGGACAAAGCAGACGATGATCCAGTCCACCTTGGGTTTGACACGTGGGGGACCACTGAGACCTCCATTGCATGGCGAGGCAGACTTATCATGTTGTTTCTCAAGGTCATGATCGATAGTGGAGGGGTAGATATCAGCATCATGGAGATGCCCAGGCAGGCTAAGCTTTGTCTTCACATATTTTCCACCACAAGGCCCGAGGAGAGAGGGATACAGTCTTTGCACGATGGGGGGTATCTCATAGTCAGAGCGGTGCAACGACAGCATGGTGGCACCTCTACGCGATTAGCAAGAGACTCAAGCATTACAGCTCTACACAACTCTATAACCTCTATGGGTGAACTGTATACTACCTGGGGAGATCATGTAGATCTTCCATTGGGCTTTAGCGAGTCACTAATGAAGTGGGGGACTTCATTAGCATGCCAGGATGGTGAGTGGAGCAGGTGGAGCTTCATGTCGGACAGGATGGCTTGGGACCCTGGCATTGAGAGATCCCTTCATATCATGGCAATGCAAAGGACAGGGAAGATTCAGTGGCGCATCTGGGACTCAGGCACATTTTGCAGTGATGGTAGGGAGCATCAACTAGAGAGGAGGCTTGTTCAGGCATTGCTTAAGGACAAGCAATTTTTGGCGGGGAGGACTTTAATATCCCAAAATTAGCAGTCAGCTAATTGGGATATTAATTTTGATTAATTTCTGTAAATCTTAATGCTGGGCGGAAATAAAGGGGTGAGGGGACCCATGAATAAAACATTAGAATAAAAGAAATTTCCTAAAGTCACTGGGCAGATTAACTAAAAGATGAAGTGGGCCCCATGAGGCCAAGTGACAGCGCAGGAGAGGAGGCACTTAGGACGGCGCAGTGGCAGTGTGGGGCCAGGCAGCGCAATGGCAGCGTGGGAGACGCAGCGCAGCGTAGCAAAGGACAGTATGTCACAGAGGGACAATGCAACATAGGTGGCCCCGAGGGAGTTTAGAGGTTCACAAGCATAAAAGGAGAGGAAGGCGACCTTTCTTATTCATTCTTGCATCTTATGATTTTCTGTCTATCAAGACTAGAGCACACTCAAGTTGTTTCGCTGAGTCTGCAGTGTTGTTTAGCACAAGGGTGTCTCCGAGTGGAGATCCCAACTTCGTCCTCGGGGGACTTCGAGTTCCCGCTCAGGAGAGGAGCCATCCCATCAGTTTTTTGAGAGAAACGTCATCATTTCGGCCACAGGATTACGCAGTCATTCCCAGGGCAGCGCAGTCCTCTAGGGAGATTCCGCAGTCATAGAGGATATTATCTCCGAGGAGTAGAACTTCATGAAATTTCAGTCTGGGAGATTGTGAGGGAATAAACCCTTCCATAGCTAAGTTTTTCAAAGAGTTGGAGGCCTTTCTTTCAATGTTTCCATCATAGAGGACATCGTAACCAGTTGGAGAGCGTATCCATCCCTAGAGGGTGAATTTTTGAGGTCAGCCTTTCTGGAATTCGTTTGCGGGTTTTTCTGGGTTTACTGAGGAGAAGCCAAAATTAATTTGGCAAAATTTTTCTGAGCAGATTGGAGGTGTCAAACAGAGATCCTAACTCGACCAGCAGCTAGAGGAGCTAGGGGAAATTGGGCCGAAATTCTGGGGTCAACATTTGGCAAATTCCTTCTGTTGGGGCCATATAATTTATAAGATTGGCAAGAATAAACGATAGAGGACAACATCAAACCACTTTGGAATCCAGGACCTAGCCATCCTAGACTCAGAGAGGGCTCTCTCTATTTCTGATTTAATTTTTCCTTGATATTATGAATGCTGATGTTAGGCTACTTACATTGATTGTGAGAATTGGTTGTTTTGATTTATTTTGTAGGTTGGATGAGCAGGTCTGCAGGGACTAATCCATTGGGCTATGGAGTCAAAGGCTGTATTGGTGCATCAACTATTCAAGAGCATCACAGGGCAAGATAATTGTGCTAAATGGATCTTTAGAGCAATGTGAATTATGAGGTGGAGGAAATAATAGTGTTCAGTAGTGATTAAAGAGCAGTTAAGAATTCTTTAATCATACTTCAACAAAAAACATTCAGATTGTAAATATAGACAGAATTAAGGTGCTCCAACAACAAATCTTAATCTAAAATTCCCGTTTTACAATCAAATGAATAGACGCAGAGTAATAAAAACAATGGAAACATTTAAAATAGAGAAGTAACACATCACCATTTAACACAGCTCAAGTATCCTGTAGAACGGTCTTTTATTATTGATGCCCAACTTCAAAATTACAGTGCTCCAATATAGTTCTTACAATGCACGGTCCAACAAGGTCCAACCAAGTCCAACCCTTGATACTGCTAATGCAGGCAGTATTTAACTAAAAACTATGTTGGTTGCCCTATCTACCTCGATAACTTTTCATTAATTACAATTAAGAAAAAACTAGACAAGTGTCACCATGCAAGGCCCGGGCAAAATATCTCTGACAAACACCGCTTGTGGAATTAAATTTGGCAACTCTTCGTGAGTCCAAAAACTTCGGCAGCTCTTCGTGAATCCAAAAGTAAGCAGAAGGTGGCTGAGGTGGTCATGAAGAGGAAACGATGGGTGGCTCTGACATTTGGCTCTACTTTTGGGCCGCCTTTGCTGGATCATTAAATATGATGCAGTGCTGGCAACTTTTCGTCGATCGATGGTTGTGCTGATTTGTTCACTGTGCCTTGTCAATCAACTCCTTTTGCCTGAGTCTGCCTCTTCTGGTCGTACCCGCAGCATTCAGTCTTCACCTTTGTCTCAACAACCAACTCTGCCTGGAGTGTTGCTGAGCCCAACTCAACCCATGGTGTCTATCTCCTCATTACCGCAACGTTCAACTTACTCTGCACTTTTCTCTGTGTCGGGTCCCTTACCTGAGCTTTTCTGCCCCAGTTCACTTTTCTTCATAAAATAGCGTAACTACAAAGAACCCTCGACCTTAAATAAATTCCAATTAACCTTTGAACAACCTCGCGTCCGGTCCCTTAATCGCATTTTGGCGATCCAACCGTTCTATGTTATAAGCCTCCTCTGTTCTCCGATGCGATTTAACAAAGAGAAAACCACATACACATGGACTTGAAATCCTTTAGGCTTCAGCGTTGACCTGCATCGCGTCTGCTTTATTATCGCACTTTGCACTTCGGCGTTTCAACATGATTCTTGAGCGCTTATCCTCATGAGCTGGTGAATTGCGATATGTGATTGGGTCCCAAAGCCGGACTTCAATTCCTTTAGATTTTAGCTTTGAACTATATCGCATCTGCTTCATTATCGCACTTCGTACTTCGGCGTTTCAACATGATTCTTGAGCGCTTATCCTCCTGAGCTTGTGAATTGCGATATGCGATTGGATCCCACAACCAGACTTCAATTCCTTTAGATTTTAGCTTTGAACTATATCGCGTCTGCTTCATTATCGCACTTCGCACTTCGGCGTTTCAACATGATTCTTGAGCGCTTATCCTCCCGAGCTTGCGAATTGCGATATGCGATTAGGTCCCACAGTCGGACTTCAATTCCTTTAGATTTTAGCTTTGAAATATGTTGCGTCTGCTTCATTGTCACACTTCACATTTCGGCATTTCAACATGATTCTCAAGTGCTTATCCTCTTGAGCTTGCGAATTGCGATATGCGATTGGGTCCCACAGCCAAACTTCAATTCCTCTAGATTTTAGCTTTGAACTATATCGTGTCCGCTTCATTATCGCACTTCGCACTTCAGCATTTCAACATGATTCTTAAGCGCTTATTCTCCTAAGCTTGCGAATTGCGATATCCGATTAGGTCCTAGGAAAAATCGCAAATCGCATATCGGGGAATGAGGTGGAAGTAAGTGCAAGTGGTAAGTAATATTTGCGAACTTGCGATGCGAAAAGGTGATGGGTCCCAGCCAATATTGCAAATCGCATATCGGGGAATGAAGTGGAAGTAAGTGCAAGTGGTAAGTAATATTTGTGAACTTGTGATGCGAAAAGGTGATGGGTCCCAACCAATATCGCAAATCACATATCGGGGAATGAGGCAACCATAAATGGGGTCATTTTTGTTGTAGTATGAAAGGAAGTGTTATACCACCATTCAACTAGAGGTAACCACTTGACCCATTGTGTTTGTTTATCAGATACAAAACAACAAAGATATCCTTCAAACATTTGTTCACTATCTCAGTTTGCCCATCGGATTGAGGATGATAAGATGAGCTATGCGCTATTTGAGTACCCAAACAAGAAAATAATTTCATCCAAAAATTTCTAGTGAAAATGGGATCATTGTCGCTTACAATAATCTTTGGATTTCCATGTAGCTTTTGAATTGTTTCCATATATGCAGTAGCAACTGTACTTGCATTAAATGGATGAGATAATGCACAAAAGTGTGCATACTTTGTAAGTCTATCAACTACCACCATGATGACACTCTTTCCTTCGGACTTAGGTAAACCTGTGATAAAATCCATTGAAACCTCCTCCCAACGTTGACTTGGAATGGGTAAAGGTTGTAGCAGACCTGGGGTCTTAATTGTCTCAACTTTATTTTGCTGGCAAACCAAACATTCTGCGACAAACTTTTTAATATCAGATTTAAGGCCATCCCAAAAAAAATCTTTCTTCACCCTGTGTTAAGTTTTTAAAAATCCTGAGTGTCCTCCTATGGGAGAGGTGTGCAATTCCAAAAGAATCTTTTTTTTTAGTTGGGAATTCTTACAAAGATATAAGTGATCTTTGTACCATAAGAAATCATTTTTCCAACTAAATGTATCAGATGTAATGGGATCTTGTTGCAACTTTTGTATGAGTGTCCACACTTCTTTGTCATTCTTCCATTGCTCCGTTGCTTCGATTATCGAATCTGGTTGGACAATATTAATGGCACAAAGCCATGCTTCCACCTCCTTATCCTTTCTTGAGAGTCCATCTGCAACAACATTTAGCTTCCCTTTTTTGTAGATGATTTCAAAGTCATAACCCAACATCTTTATGACCCATTTTTGCTGCTCTTCTGAAGATATTCTTTGTTCCAAAAAGTATTTAAGGCTATCATGATCAGTTTTTACCTTGAAGTGTCTTCCCATTAGGTAAGGTCACCATTTCTTTAGTGCGTGTAGTATTTCCAACATTTCCTTCTCATAAATAGTTTTTTGTAAATACTTTCCTTTGATTGGACGACTTTCAAAAACAATGGATCTTCCTTTTTGCATTTCCATTTCCTGAGGCTAAGTGTTCCTTCACCCACTTTATTTATATTTTAACTCTATGAAGGCAAAATAGTCAAAATTAATATTTCCAATTAGCTATTGCTAATTGGGAATATTACATAATATATGATATATATATAAGGTTTGTTGTGGTGTGGGCAAAGCTGCAGCAAAAGGAATATATGGTAAGTTTAAAGGGAAATATGATATGGTTGTTAGTGGGTGGGCGGAGCTGCTTTTTAACTATAAAAATTGAATTTTAATAGTTAAAAGAGGGTTTTGAAAGAAAGGAAGTGTTGGACTTTAGAGTTTGGAAAAATGAAGGGTAAAAGAGGGTAAATGAAATGAATGAGGGCAGAAATGAAGTTTTCTCACCATTACACTTTATCAGCAACACTTTCCTCTTTCATCTAAATTGAAAAGGCAGATTGATTCCTTTGAAGTTCTGACAGTCAGGATTTCTCTTCCTTTTTCTGGAAATAAATGACAATCATGGAATATTATTTTCAATATAAACGATTTAAACAGAAATAATCAGTCACCTTGTGATACTGTGAATTACAGGAGTCTAATAGTGGCTCCAACTGGGGATGTTGTCCTCCTAGTGAGGCAGCAAAGAACCGCAAATCTCTGTATTTGGCGACCAGTGCCTTGGTCATTGAGATGACTTAAGCTAGCAACCTGCTCTACCACAAAACTTTTGCAACTGGAAACTTTATTCATTTGTTCTGAACTTCTGATCTGTGTACTACAATTTGAACTGAAACTATAGCTGAACTATGCACTGCAAACTATCAAACGGAGATCACTGTTGCGCCCGGAAAATCTGAATGCTGAAACCTCAACTATGCCGAAACTAAAGTCTGGAATACACTTGAAATGAAAACTGAAAGCAATCCGAAACTAAAACTGGAAAGATGCTCAGAGTAATGAGCTTATTTTCACTCATCTACCTATTGTAATCTGATAAAATGACTGCCATATCAAGTAATAACAAACTTCCAATGCAACCAGTCGAGCAAATGGATACTTAACTGAAGTTTGCATTCCACCTCTCTGGGTAGAAAAATGAATTTAAAACATGGAAACTTAACTTTTCCACTAGATTCAATAGCTCTATTGATGAACTTGGCAAATTCTTGCTTCACTGATGGCTGCAATATACTGACCAAAGGATCATGGTAATCATGCAACATAAGTTCTTCTGGATGATTTGTAACAGGAAAACAAACCTCATTCTAAATTGCGGCTTTGCTTATGTGTTTAAACTGATTCTCTTCAAACAAGAAGGGAGCCAATTGTTTTCCCTCATTATCCACTATTGTCAAGTGCTTTGAGTGCTCTTTATTATTCTCTTTTTCACACGGAAGCTTGCAAGGGAGTTGCAAACTCTCATTAATTTTGGATGAAGGAGCATGACTTGTAATAATATGTTGTGCAACTTCATTAGCATCCCAAGAAGAACATAACGATGGAGAACTTTTATTACTTTCTTCAAGGTCTGCAAACTCGGAAAGAGAATTTAAGTGATCTTCAATCAGCAAACCTAGTTGGTCTTCTTTTGGCAAACTTTCTTGGCTTTCATTAGGCAAACTTGATTGGTATTCAATCTCTGAATAAAACACTGCTGGCTGGAGGTGCTCTTGTGAATACAGGCCATCAGGTTCTACTGCTTTTTCTCCTTTATCACTAGATTGCTGTAGGTTTTCACTGTTGTCCTCTACTTGAACAGGTTCAAGAAACTAAGTTACTTCCTTAAACTTCTGCTGATCAGTTTGTCCTTGTGCTGCTAGGAATATCTGTTGTGGTGAACCTTCATGAACTTCTAGACAACATATATCGTTTCCTTTTTTATGATGAGAAGACATTTCAAACAAGACTTCTATCTTCTGAAAAGGTCTTTCTTCTAAAGCTTCTAATATTTCTCATTCATAAACTGATCATCATCATAGTAATCCTCCAGATATTCAATAAAACTTTGAAAATTATCACAACAGTCTTGAACTAGTGACAAGGACGGATAATCTTATTTATACTTGTCACATAACACAACATGAAAACATTTCAAAGAACTTATACTTGCAGCTGGTAGATCTTCATACCAGGACCTAGCTTTCTCTTCTAAACTTTCCACAAACATTTTCATAAGAGAGTCTTCTGGAATTTGGATTTTAAACCTACGAACGTGCATATGAAATCTTAACAAATGTATAACAGCATCATCTCCTCTTTCATCTTTAAACACTGGAAGATATTTTAACCAATTGATGTTGGGCATGGGATTTGGAAAACCTGGAATCTTTGATCTGTCCATAGGAGCATACCTGCATTGTATTCTTGAATTCATTTTGAAAACCATCAACAATAGAATGGAGTCACTATAGGTTCTCTACAATTCTGGATTCTTTTACCAGTGGAGTCTTTATATCAACTGAACTTTGTGGAGTCGCCAAGTGGATGATTTCAACCTTCTTGTGTTTGACTGTATGTCCACCATCAACAACCAAATACCAATATTGGAAAATACTTTTAGCATACAATGTTTTTTGACCGGGGTTTCTGAATTCAAATGAAATGTCAAGATTTTCAATAGTTCCCCAGTGGAGTCGCCATTATGTTGGGGCCCTATAATTTATAAGATTGGCAAGAATAAACGATAGAGGACAACATCAAACCACTTTGGAATCCAGGACCTAGCCTTCCTAGACTCAGAGAGGGCTCTCTCTATTTCTGATTTAATTTTTCTTTAATATTAAGAATGTTGATGTTAGGCTAGTTACAGTGATTGTGAGAATTGGTTGTTTTGATTTATTTTGTAGGTTGGATGAGCAAGTCTGCAGGGACTAATCCATTGGGCTGTGGAGTCAAAAGGCTGGATTGATGCATCAATTTTTCAAGAGAATCACAGGGAAAACTAACTGTGCTAAATGGAACTTTAGAGCATTGTGAATTATGAGGTGGAGGAAATAGTAGTGTTCAGTAGTGATTAAAGAGCAGTTAAGAATTCTTTAATCAGACTTCAGCAGAAAACATTCAGATTGTAAATATAGACAGAATTAAGGTGCTCCAACAACAAATCTTAGTCTAAAATTTATGTTTTACAATCAGATGACTAGATGCACAGTAAGAAAAACAATGGAAACATTTAAAACAGAGAAGCAACACATCACCATTTAACACAGCTTAATTATCCTGTAGAACGGTCTTTTATTATTGATGTCCAACTCCAAAATTACAATGCTCCAATACAATAGTTATTGCAATGCAGGGTCCAACAAGGTCCAACGAAGTCCAACCCTTGATACTGCTAATGCATGCAGTATTTAACTAAAAACTATGTCGGTTGCCCTATTTGCTTCGACAACTTTTCATTAATTACAATTAAGCAAAAATTGAACAAGTGTGACCATGCAAGGCCCAAAAAAAATATCTCTGACAAACACCGCCTGTGGAATTAACTTCGGAAACTCTTCGTGAATCCAAAAACTTCGGCAGCTCTTCGCAAATCCAAAAGTAAGCGGAAGGTGGCTGAGGTGGTCACGAAGAGGCAATGATGGGTGGCTTTGACATCTGGCTCTACTTTTGGGCTGCCTTTGCTAGATCATTAAATATGATGCGGTGCATGCAACTTTTCGTAGATCAGTGGCTGTGCTGATGTGTTTACTGTGCCCTGTCAATCAACTCCTTTTTCCTGACTCTACCTCTTCTGCTCGTGCCCGCAACGTTCAGTCTTCACCTTTGTCTCAACAACTGACTCTGCTTGGAGTGTTGCTGAGCCCAACTCGACCCATGGTGTCTATCTCCTCATTACCGCGACGTTCAACTTACTCTACCCTTTGCTCTGTGTCGAGTCCCTTACTCGAGATTTTCTGCCCACATTCACTTTCCTTCATAAAACAATGTAACTACAAAGAACCCTCAACCTTAAATAAATTCCAATTAACCTTTGAACAGCCTCGCGTACGGTCCCTTAATCGCATTTCGGCGATCCAATCGTTCTACGTTATAAGCCTACTCTATTCCAAGATGCGATTTAACAAAGGAAAAACCACATACACCCGGACTTGAAGTCCTTTAGGCTTCAGCGTTGACTTGCATCACGTCGGCTTCATTATCGCACTTCGCACTTTGGCGTTTCAACATGATTCTTGAGTGCTTATCCTCTTGAGCTTGCAAATTGCGATATGCGATTGGGTACCACAGCTAGACTTCAATTCCTTTAGATCTTAGCTTTGAACTATATCGCGTCCGCTTCATTATCGCACTTCTCACTTTGGCATTTCAACATGATTCTTGAGCGCTTATCCTCCTAAGCTTGCGAATTGTGATATGCGATTGGGTCCCACAGCCGGACTTCAATTCATTTAGATTTTAGCTTTGAACTATATCGCGTCAGCTTCATTATCGCACTTTGCACTTCGGCGTTTCAACATGATTCTTGAGCGCTTATCCTCCTGAGCTTGCGAATTGCGATATGTGATTGGGTCCCACAGCCGGACTTCAATTCCTTTAGATTTTAGCTTTGAACTATATTGCATCCGCTTCATTATCGCACTTCACATTTCGACGTTTCAACGTGATTCTTGAGCGCTTATCCTCCTGAGCTTGCGAATTGCGATATGCGATTGGGTCCCATAGCCGGACTTCAATTCCTTTAGATTTTTGCTTCGAACTATATCACGTCCGCTTCATTATCGCACTTCACACTTCGGCGCTTCAACATGATTCTTGAGCGCTTATCCTCCTGAGCTTGCGAATTGCGATATCCGATTGGGTCCCAGCCAATATCGCAAATCGCATATCGAGGAATGAGGTGGAAGTAAGTGCAAGTGGTAAGTAATAATTGTGAACTTGCGATACGAAAAGGTGATGGGTCCTAGCCAATACCGCAAATCGCATATTGGGGAAAGAGGTGGAAGTAAGTGCAAGTGGTAAGTAATATTTGCGAACTTGTGATGCGAAAAGGTGATGGGTCCCAGCCAATATCGCAAATCGCATATCGGGGAATGAGGTGGAAGTAAGTGCAAGTGGTAAGTAATATTTGTTAACTTGCGATGCGAAAAGGTGATGGGTCCCAGCCAATATCACAAATCGCATATCGGAGAATGAGGTGAAAGTAAGTGCAAGTGGTAAGTAATATTTGTGAACTTGCGATGCGAAAAGGTGATGGGTCCTAGCCAATATCGTAAATCGCATTTCGGGGGTTCTATAGGATTCGGAAATTGTGTTATGAATGGAGTTTAAAACTGCGATAAGCGAATTGCAATGAAAGGTAAAGGTTTTAATATGGTTAAGAGCGGAAAATGACAAATACTATATCAAATATGTAATATATGATATATATAAGGTTTGTTGTGGTGCGGGCAAAGCTGCAATAAAAGGAATATATGGTAAGTTTAAAGGGAAATATGATATGGCTATTCGTGGGTGGGCGGAGCTGCTTTTTAACTATTAAAATTGAATTTTAATAGTTAAAAAGGAGTTTTGAAAGAAATCAAGTGTTGGACTTTAGAGTTTGGAAAAATGAAGGGTAAAAGAGGGTAAATGAAATGAACGAGGGCAGAAATAAAGTTTGCTCACAATTACACTTTATCAGCAACACTTTCCTCTTTCAATTGAACTAAAAAGGCAGATTGATTCCTTTGAAGTTCTGACAGTCGGGATTTCCCTTCCTTTTTCTAGAAATAAATGACAGTCATGGTCAATATAAACGATATAAACAGAAATAATCAGTCACCTTGTGATACTGTGAATTACGGGAGTCTAACACATTCGTGGGTTTCTTGAGTTGAGTCTGTGGTTAAAGTCTTGGAATTTTCTGTGCAGTGTAGTAGGCCATAGTGACATTTCTTCGGGAGCTGCAACAACATTTCTGACAGATTGCAGCATAAAGCTATAGCCATATAGTGTACCATTAGTGGGGGATTTCAGCATTGATTCAGAGGGCTTCTCTAGCTTGTCTTGAGCAAGCCCAGGTGCCTTCATTCCAGCACCTCCATTGTACTCATTTCTAACAAATTAATAAAATGGCTCAGCAGTATTCTATGACTCAATTGGTGTTTTGATATCAGTTTTTGTTTTGTCGTCTCCTTAATATCTTTTAGCTTGTTATTACTGTTATTTTCCCATTTGGGATATTACAATTGCACTGTCACTTCTTCACTCCTCTGCACCAACTGAAACTTGTCCACCCTGCTAGCTCTAATTTGGGCTCTCGTAGCAAGGTGATGATCCGAGAGGTGGACTCCTCAAGGATCCTTCCCAATCTGCAGTTCTGTTCAACTACAGCTCCAAATCACCCCAATGCTCCCCTGGCGGTATATGGGCAATCATGGCGAATTCCTCCTCCTCTATCTTCGCAGTTGCAACCTGCAGATCATGCTTCTCATCTTTGTCCTTTTTCTTGAGAGGACACTGTGTGGCGTAATGTCCCATCTCGTCACACTGGAAGCACTTGATATTTGAGACGCCCTTCTTTCGTCTTCGTTGATCCCACTACCCCTTTGATGAAAGGGCTGCATTTTCCTCGTCCTCCTTGGGCTTCAATCCACTGCTACTACTGCCATCAAGTTTGCACTTGAGTAGATCTCTCCTCATCTCTTCTTGCTGAAGTGTTGCCCACATTGCTTCCTAGTCTGGTAACTTCTCTCTGCCCAGGATGCTCTAGAAAAAGACCTGATTGTCTTCGGACACTGAATTGAGGGCCAGTCTGACTATCTTTGTGGCTTGAGGAGTTGATCCCACAATTGCCAGCTGATCTCGGCTCTCCTGAAGTCTAGACAGGAATGGATTAATACACTCTCTCTTCAACATCCTAGTAGTCTGCATCTTCTCCTCCAAAAACATCTTCCTCTGCTCAGAAGACCACTGATAAAGCGTGTCCAATGCATCCCACATTTCCTTGTCTTTCACTTTGCCAAAAATGTGAGAAACAATATGATCCTTCACTCCGTCAAGGATCAACCGTTTGGCTTTAGCCATGTTCTTCTTGAAGGCTCTCAATGGTGTGGCATCTACCAGTTCATCCTGTGCACGGTCAATAAAAGTCTTGAGGTCATGTTCATCTAGAAGGAAGAAGATCCTTGCCTTCCAAATTACGTAGTTGGAGGCACCCTCCAACTGGTCCTGGTCACGCAACCCACTGGTTGCCATCTCACCCAATCACTATCGATCTGCTGCCTCTAACCCTTTGTGCAGCTGGATCTATGCACTCCCTGCTGGAGCAAGCCAAATAAAACACAATCTTTGTTGATTTTGAACGGGAAATAAGAGTTTCTTGGGCAAGAAACTCTCTGAGGTCAAAAATCCCCAAATATGTCTTCTTCTCTCTCTTCTGACGCTTTCTGCACCAGCAACTGCTACTACAAGAAAAATGCATCCCACCAGCTGCTGATCTGCGCTAAATCTGGTACGCTACTTCATCTTCCTCTGACACACTGCAAACTGGAAAATCCTACCTCTCTGTCGGCTCACTCAAAGAGAGATTTCCTTGGAGATCTAGCCCTCCTGTCTTGGACTATGCAATCACTGGGGAGATCGATGGGCAAATCAATCTGCTACTTACGCGACTTTTGAACCCTGAATTCCTCTTCAACGTTGGATCTACTAGATCTACTCTCTTGATTTTATGAAACCAACTCCAAAAATAGAAGAAAAGAGAGATCAACGCCTTAGAAATCAGCCACTTCGAGGGGGCAACCTCCTTTACATTTCATAAATGAACAATTCTTGGACGATTCGAATGACAAAACCTCCTTTCTATATATAGGAGTCCATGCTGTCACAATATAATCCTAGCTGACCTAACAATAATAATGTAAAGGTACAACAATAACAATAGTGGGGTTTTACGGGGCACAATAATAACAATATGGGGACTACAGGGGTACAACAATAACAATAAGGGGGCTACACTAACAACAATAATGGGCTACACTAGTAATATAGGGACCTAACATGCCCCTCTCCTTCAAAAAAGTGTTGCCCTCAACACTTGAATAGCTTTGGATGCTTCTGTATAAAATTCTCATCCTCCCATGTGGAGTCTTCAGTAGGTAAACTCTTCCACTTGATGAGATACTCTAAAAATGATCGATTTCGTAGTTGTCGAGTTCTTGTTTCCGTGACTGCTTCAAGTTCCAATATGATTTTTCCTTCCTCATCAAGTTCTAGCAATATTGTTTGAACTGGAAGTTTGTCACCTATAGCCTTCTTTAAGCATGAAACATGGAAAATTGGGTGCACTCGAGAAGAAGCAGGGAGCTCCAATTTGTATGCCATAATACCAATCTTTTGCAACACCTTGTAAGGACCATAGTACTTTGGCAATAATTTATTATCCTTCTTAGCTTCCTTGAGGGACATTTGTTTGTATGGTTTTAGCTGTAAAAATACCCATTCTCCTACATCAAAACTTCTCTCGCTGCAATGTTGATCTGCCTGTTGTTTCATTCAATTTTGTGCCCAATTTAGGTTATCCTTTAAGAGTTGGAAAACTTGTTGTTGATTCTCAATGTGATCTTCCACTGCTTGAACCTTAGAATTTTATCTTAAAGATGATGTGATGGACGGTGGATGATATCCATAAAGTGCCATAAATGGGGTCATTTTTGTTGTAGTATGAAAGGAAGTGTTATACCACCATTCAACCAGAGGTAACCACTTGACCCATTGTGTTTGTTTATCAGATACAAAACAACGAAGATATCCTTCCAAACATTTGTTCACTATCTCAGTTTTCCCATCGGATTGAGGATGATAAGATGAGCTATGGGCTATTTGAGTACCCAAACAAGAAAATAATTTCATCCAAAAATTTCTAGTGAAAATGGGATCTTTGTCTCTTACAATAATCTTTGGATTTCCATGTAGCTTTTGAATTGTTTCCATATATGCAGTAGCAACTGTACTTGCTTTAAATGGATGAGATAATGCACAAAAGTGTGCATACATTGTAAGTCTATCAACTACCACCATGATGACACTCTTTCCTTCGGGCTTAAGTAAACCTGTGATAAAATCCATTAAAACCTCCTCCCAACGTTGACTTGGAATGGGTAAAGGTTGTAGCAGACCTGGGGTCTTAATTGTCTCAACTTTATTTTGCTGGCAAACCAAACATTCTGCCACGAACTTTTGAATATTAGATTTAAGGCCATCCCAAAAAAAATCTTTCTTCACCTTGTGTTAAGTTTTTAAAAATCCTGAGTGTCCTCCTATGGGAGAGGTGTGCAATTCCAAAAGAATCTTTTGTTTTAGTTGGGAATTATTACAAAGATATAAGTGATCTTTGTACCATAAGAAATCATTTTTCCAACTAAATGTATCAGATGTAATGGGATCTTGCTGCAACTTTTGAATGAGTGTCCACACTTCTTCATCATTCTTCCATTCCTCCGTTGCTTCGGTTATCGAATCTAGTTGGATAATATAAATGGCACAAAGCCATGCTTCCACCTCCTTATCCTTTCTTGAGAGTCCATCTGCAACAACATTTAGCTTCCTTTTTTTGTAGATGATTTCAAAGTCATAACCCAACATCTTTGTGACCCATTTTTGCTGCTCTTCTGAAGATATTCTTTGTTCCAAAAAGTATTTAAGACTATCATGATCAGTTTTTACCTTGAAGTGTCTTCCCATTAGGTAAGGTCACCATTTCTTTAGTGCATGTAGTATTTCCAACATTTCCTTCTCATAAATAGTTTTCTGTAAATACTTTCCTTTGATTGGACGACTTTCAAAAGCAATGGATCTTCTTTCTTGCATTTCCATTTCCTGAGGCATCACATTCCACAATAAAGGTTTTTGTGAAGTCTAGCATAGCTAAGACCAATGGTAGGCACATTGCCTCTTTAAGATGTTCAAAGGCCTTAGTTGCTTCAGGAGTCCATGAAAATGCACCTTTCTTCAATAATGTTGTTAGAGGTGCTGCTATTCTCCCAGAATTCTTAACAAACTTGCGATAATACCCTGTTAACCCGAGAAATCCTCGCAACAGCTTTATGTTTGTGGGGACCTTCCATTCCTTAATGGTTTTAATTTTGTCAGGCTCTACCTTAACACCCTCTTGAAATACAATATGACCCAGATATTCCACCTCTTGTACTCCAAAGAAACATTTGGAGGTTTTTGCATATAATTGTTTCTCCTCCAATAGTTTGAGCACCCTGTCAACATGTTGAACATGATCCTTCCAAGACCTGTTGTAGATTAGTATATAATCAAAAAATACTAGCACAAATTTTCTAAGGAAGGGTTTGAAAATGGAATTCATCAACCCTTGAAATGTAGAAGGTGCATTGGTAAGGCCAAAGGCATGACCAAAAATTCATAATGACCCTCATGAGTTCGAAATGCTGTTTTTGGAATATCTTCAGTCTTCATTCTAATTTGATGATATCCTGAACGAAGATCCAACTTGGTAAAATAAATTGCTCCATGTAATTCATCCAATAATTAATCAATCATAGGAATGGGAAATTTATCTTTAATAGTGAGCTTATTGAGCTCCCTATAATCCGAACACATGCGCCATGATCCATCCTTCTTGTGCATCAATACTACTGGAGCAGAAAAAGAAATTTGACTATGCTAAATTATACCAGCCTCTAACATTTCTGCAATCATACATTCAGTTTCGCTCTTTTGGACATAAGGATATCTGTAAGGCCTGATGTTTGGAGGAACACTTCCTGGAATCAAATGAATAACATGATCATGATCACGAATAGGTGGGAGTCCTTTGGGAGTTTCAAACACCTTGGAATGATTGTCGAAGGCTTTTTGGAGATCTGGAGAAATAGATGATTTTGATGTTGGAACTTCTAGTGAGCATAATTGTGCAATTATGCCTCGTTGTTCTTTCTTTAGAAGATTTGTCATGACATTAGAGCTTATTATCTTTCCCGGCTTCCCTGCGATACCCCATAATTCAACTTTCTTTCCTTCCGAAAAAAAATTCAAAAAAGTTATTGAAAATTAAAAGCTATCGTCCCCAAAGATTGTAACCATTGTACTCCTAGTACAACATCAGCACCTCCCATTGGAATGGAAAGCATTAGACTATTCAATTCAGATTCCCCCATGGTTAGCTTGATATTATGGCATTTTTTAGAGTAATTTATAGTCCCTCTATTTGCAACCATCACTTTACTAGAATAATGCTATTTTAGAGTTTACTGCTCATCTATGATTGTTATTAGCAGTTTCTTGTTAGAAACTTGTTGTTTCTATATTCTTAGTAGAAACTTGTTGTTTCTACTTTCTTAGTTTGTAATTAGCAGTTTCTTGTTAGAAACTTGTTGTTTCTACTTTCTTAGTAGAAACTTGCTGTTGCTGTTTCTACAGTTGTATTATTTATTGAGCTTCACTGCTCATTGTAAATCAATTCATTCATTGATTATGGTATCAGAGCTCAGGTATTTTTTTCGAAATAATTCTTCAATATTTGAAAAATTCTGTGCTTCATTTCGAAATAGCTCTCTAGAAGTCTGAAATTTTTTTTGGCTTCACAATTTCTGAGCTGCCGTTTTTTTTTTTTTTTTTTTTTTTTTTTCTCTGCAATTCTTTCTTTGGCGGGTCATTTTCTGTTGAGTATTTCGTGGGATAAAAACTCCTATCAGTCATATCTATCCTGTACGTGCTGCTGAGTTTGGTTGCTGGTCCAATGTGTTGAATTTCTGTCCAATATCAGTCCATCTTGCTGGTTGAACGTGGAAGCTGCTGGTGCAATTTGCATATGACTGGGACGAGTTATTAAAGGCCGAGCTGGGTATTGTTTTTCTACAATAGATTGAATTCCAGACTGCTATTTTGGCAGAATCGAGGTATGCACCCATTTTTTTGTGGCTGGATGAGCATTTAAATTTCCAGTAGTTTTTTGTCCAAATCAACCGCCATCTACATTAAAATTCATGCCAAACTCCTTGGTCGTTTTGAGTGTCTTGGGAAACGTGCAGAGGCCTCACTAACCAATCTGATGTTGGAAGGCAATCAACGCTTTAATGGCAACAATTATAACATCTGGAAACAGAGAATGTTGACCATTTTTGAATATAGGCGTCTTGACCAGCTAGTTTTGGGCACAGAGCTTCATCTTGGTACACCTGGTGCAAGTCAAGATAAGTTTGATGATCGAAATCGAGAGGCTTTTATGCTTCTCAAACTCTCTGTAACTGATGACCAGTTACCACAGATCCCTTTCGGCAAGACAGCTGCCGAAATATGGAAACATTTGAAGGAATTGCACGAGACATCCGACAAGAGCAGGGCTTTCTTTCTAAAGAGTCAGTTGTTCTCCATCATGATGGACGAACATATATCTTTACAGGAACATCTTAACAAGATTAAAGCCATTCGAGATCAACTCGAAGCCATTGGCCGGACCATGGAGGAAGAAGATATGGTAGTCATCACCCTGAAAAGTCTACCAAAATCTTATGAACACTTTATAGAAACTCTCAACATTACCTCCACTAATGTTGATCTGAAGTTTCCAGAGCTATGCACCAAACTCCTACAGCAGGATCGTTGGAAACAACAGTTTGGTAGTGATGCTTCATCAGCCTCCTCAGAAAATGCTTTTGCTGCCGAATATCAGTCCTCTCAGTCATTTCAGAAGACAAGTTCTTCTCAGTCTTATGATCCTGCTAAGAAGAAAAATGTGCAGTGTAATTACTGTCACAAGTTTGGTCATTTGAAGAAAGATTGCCGACAGAGGATTGCTTCTGAACAGACGAAGCAGGGAGGGTCTCATCAGCAAGTGAATGTCGCAGAACATTCCGAGCAGAAGGAATCTGCCTTTTATGCCTTTATGGCTAAAAGGTACTCAGATCACACCCCGTCATCTACCTGGTACATTGACTCTGGTGCATCACGTCATTTCTCTCACAAGCATGACTGATTTATTGACTTCTCATCTTTCAGTGATTCCGTGGTCTTCGGCGGAGGTGAGGAGTACACGGTGGTTGGCAGAGGTACAGTTCAGATCCAGTCTGGTGGGCGCACACTCATCTTCCTGAATGTGTACTATGTTCCTAGTATGGAAATTAATCTGCTGTCTGTCAGCCAAATTATGAGAAACTCTCCTCAACTCGATGTGGTGTTCAGTGCGCACAAGTGCTCCATTATTGACAGGGACACTCGGCTTACGGTTGCTGTTGGCCTAGAGGATCATGGTCTATATAAACTTCTTGACACTGGTGATTCCCCAGAAGTGGCTCTAGCAGCTCGTGTTTCTCCCATCAGCACTCTGTGGCATCAGAGATATGGGCATTTAAGAATTCAGTATCTCTCTCAGCTATCTCGGGAGGGACTTGTGTCAGGGTTACCTGATATTCAGACACAGCATTTGGGAGTGTGCGGAGCCTGTCAAGCTGGCAAGAAACATCAGTCTTCATTCAAGGATGGAGAATCTTGGCGCGCATCTAAGGTACTCCAGTTAATTCATGCTGATATTTGTGGTCCAATGAATACATCTTCAGTTACGGGTTGCAAATATTTTTTGCTCATTGTAGATGATTTCAGTAGAAAAATGTGGGTGTACTTTCTAAAACATAAATCTGATGTATTTAGTATCTTTCAGAAGTTTAAGTCCTTAGTTGAAAAAGAGTCTGGCTGTAATATCATAACTCTTAGGACAGATAACAGGGGGGAATTTTGTTCTTCTGCTTTCTCCAACTTCTGTGATACACATGGCATCAAACGCCAATTAACCACACCCTACACTCCTTAGCAGAACAGTGTTGTAGAACGTCGCAACCATACGGTTGTTGAAATGGCTCGTTCTATGTTACAACATAGGAGTGTTCCGAACAAATTTTGGGCGGAAGCAGTGTTTACTGCAGTCTATCTTCTTAATCGATCACCTACTCAGGCTGTTAAAGAGAAGACTCCAGAAGAGGTTTGGTTTGGTCGAAAGCCTAAGATCAGCCATCTCAAAGTTTTTGGCTCAGTTGCAAATGTTTGGATTCCCGGTGCTAAGCGCTCTAAGTTGGATTCCAAAAGCCAGAAACTCATGATGACAGGGTATAGTGATCACCACAAGGCCTATAGGCTGATAGATATAGACAATGATCGTCTTATCTTCAGTCGGGACATGGTATTTGATGAAGACAGTGGGTTCTTTCAGTCCCTTCCTTCTGAGCAATGTTCTGAGGATCAGCCTCACAGTGTTTTCTTCCGTTAGGTCCACCTGATGGGAGGGATGATGCAGCATCAGTCTTTGATGATGCACTACCTAAGCTTCCTCCAGAAAATAATCCTCCTCTTGCTGCTCCTATTGTTCCTGAGCCTCCTCCACCTCCTCCAGATATTGGTTCTTCTACTCTCCGGCCTAAATGGTGGGCTAAAACTATTGGTGATCTTCGAGATAATGAACTCCTTGAAGGTAGAACTTCCATAAATAAGAGCACACAACAGCCTACAGTAAATTTTGCTCTTATGGCTAACATACACAGTGTTTTTGAGCCTCAAACCTATTCAGAGGCTAAGGGCATACCTGAGTGGGAACAGGCTATGGAGGATGAATTCCAGAGTATTCAGAAGAATCACACTTGGACCCTTTTTGATCTTCCTGCGGGGAAAACACCCATTAGCTGCAAATGGGTGCATAAAGTGAAATACAAAGCTGATGGAACCCTCGACAAGTATAAGGCTCGTCTTGTTGCTCGAGGATTCTCACAGAAAGAAGGCATAGACTATGAGGAGACCTTTGCTCCTACAGCCAAGATGAGTACCATACGGCTTGTCCTTGCCTTAGCAGCTCAGTTCAATTGGACAGTCCATCAGATGGATGTAAAGAGTGCTTTTCTGAATGATGACTTACAGGAAGAAGTCTACATGACGCAGCCTCCAGGATTCAAGGTTGCCAATCAATCACAAAAAGTTTGTAGATTAGTAAAATCACTCTATGGTCTGAAACAAGCCCCTCGGGCTTGGTACATGAAAATTGATAAGTACCTAACAGATCATGGTTTTCAGCGGAGTCGATCTAATGCAAACCTGTATATCAAACATACTGGTGATGATATTCTATTTGTGGTTGTCTATGTGGATGATCTTATTATTACTGGCAGTTCAGCACATTTGATCCATGGGATCAAACAGGATTTGTGCAGCACTTTTGATATGACAGATTTGGGGCTTCTTCATTACTGTTTAGGGGTGGAAGTCTGGCAAACTGAGAACAACATCTTTCTCTCTCAATCCAAGTATGCCAGAAATCTTGTGGAAAGGTTCAAAATGCAGGATTGCAAACCTACCACGACTCCTATGGAACCAAGGCTCAAACTTTCAGCTCAGTCATCCTCACCACTTGTGGATGAAACTTTATTCAGGCAGTTAGTGGGCAGCCTCATCTACCTTATTGCCACTCGACCTGATATCAGTTTTGCAGTGAGCTACATTTCACGCTTCATGTCAGCTCCTAAAGCTGATCATTGGATAACAGCAAAGCGTGTGTTGCGTTATGTAAGAGGAACCCTTGATTATGGACTTCTGTACACTCGGAGTTCAGATCCTACACTCAGTGGTTACACAGATTCAGACTGGGTTGGTTTGGTTGATGACCGTAAATCTACAGATGGGTATGTGTTTAGTCTGGGATCTGGCGCTATCACATGGGCTAGTAAGAAGCAGCAGGTAGTGGCTCTCTCCTCGACAGAAGCAGAATATCGAGGAGCAGTTAAGGCATCTTGCGAGGCAGTTTGGCTTCGACGTATGCTTGCGGATATGCATGTTTCCTAGGCAGGTCCTGCTCCCTTGTTCTGTGATAATCAGGGAGTGCTCAAACTCACCAAGAATCAAGTCTTCCATGAACGAACAAAGCATGTGGAAATTCATTGTCACTACATTCGCCAGCTTGTTGAAGACAGATCCATTCAATTACTATATGTTCCCACAAAGGAGCAACCAGCAGACATCTTCACCAAGCCTCTTGGTCCTGATAAGTTTGTAAAATTCAGAGGGTCTATCGGTGTTGTAAATAGATTAAGCATTAAGGGAGGGTATTAGAATAATGCTATTTTAGAGTTTACTGCTCATCTATGATTGTAATTAGCAGTTTCTTGTTAGAAACTTGTTGTTTCTATATTCTTCGTAGAAACTACTTGTTTCTACTTTCTTAGTTTGTAATTAGCAGTTTCTTGTTAGAAACTTGTTGTTGTTGTTTCTACAGTTGTATTATTTATTGAGCTTCACTGCTCATTGTAAATCAATTCATTCATTGATTACACTTGACACTCTGGTGCTGGGTATAGGAAGCAATTCAATTCCTTGGCTACCTTACAATGAATAAAATTATGGGTACTACCTGAATCAATCAACACTATTACATTTTTCTTCTTGGTATGTCCTTCTATCTTGAGAGTTTGAGGAGTGGGAATTCCTGCCAATGCATTACATGATATGGTCAGACTCATCTCTTCTTTCTCTAGGGTTGGTTCCTGATGTATATCCTCTTCTTTTGAAGTTTCTTGTTCATTTTCTTCCTCCTCTTCACAATCTATGTAAAATAATCTCTTCTCAACACACTTATGACCTTTAGTGTATTTGCTATCACAACTATAGCATAGCCCTCTTGCTCTTTTTTCTTCCAATTGTTGTGGTGTCAACTTTGTAGGTTGTGGAAATCTAGTAGCAACACTTCCATATTTATAGATGTGAGTGGTAGGCTTCCTTGTCGCCATATATTTACTTTCAATTTTCTTGCCAACCTGAATGCCTTCTCCAATGAATCAGGTTCCCAAAGGCGAACCTCATGTTGGATGTTATCCTTTAAAGTCCCTATGAAGATATCAATCCTATGTTCCTTTGGAATATCATTTACTCTTATATTCAATTTTTGGAAGTCCTCAATGTGCTCCACCATTGAACCCTTTTGTTTGATATTTATGAATTGGCTAAAGAAGGTGTTGCTCTTTGTATCCTCATAATGTGCTATCATTTCCTCCGTAAAAATTGACCAAGTGACAATTTTTTTACGAGAGCAAAGCCATCGATACCATACAAATGTATTTTGTTCTAAATGTAATGTTGCAATGCATACCTTTTGTGTGTTTTTCACATTATGGAGATCAAAATATTGCTCCATCTGTAGTATCCATGTTATGGGATCCTTGCCATCAAACTTCCTCATATCAATCTTTGGAATATGGTGGGCCTTCAATCCAACATTAGAGTTTATGAAATCACGATTAACATTTATTTTGTTCTCATCACGAGTTTCCTGTACTACCTTTTCGCCATTTGAAATCATTTCTTGTATCAATTTTGTCAAACCTTCCTTCAAATCTTCCATGCCTGCTTTTAGATCATTCTTCATGTCTTCCATGTTGTCTTTCATTTTTTCATCTATGTCATCCATCTTAGCTTCCATGCCATTCTTCAAACCATCCATCTTAACTTGCACGTCTTTCTTCAAAACTTCCATTTCATTTTTTGTTGCTTTTTGCGAGAGCGAAATTTGGTGCACTTGGTCTTGTAATTTTGATATATCATGTTGCACTTCTTCCTCTTCATGAGTTGTAGTAGAGCCTTCTGAGGGCTTAATGGGTGTTGAATTCTTTTTAGGGGCCATTTTTAGAACCCAATACTGATATCTGAAATTGCAGGTCTTCTTTCACACATGCAAGTAGGAGAGAGAAAATTTTAGGAGGGCCTAAATCTCTCTTTGACTGCAGTTTGACCAACGTTGACTTTTTGGTGTTTGTGCATACTTTGACTTGGTTTGACTTATGATTTGGATCTGTTTTTGGAGGCCACATTCTTTGGCACAAGGATCAAAGGACTTTGATCGCAGGTTTGACTATAGTTTCTCTCCTTTGACCGAGCAATTTTGGGGTTGTTTTGAGTTGGCTTTGACTAGCAAAGGAGGCTGAATATTTTGACCTTTGACCAAGCTGATTTGGAGGTTGTTTGACCGTTGACTTGTGGACTGTTTAGGGCATCTTCGACTGTTGTTGACTTTGGTCAAATTTGATAGTTTAACCAGATTTGACTTTTGGGCTCATCTCTTAGATTTTGGATATTGAATTATTGGAAAGTCAAAGTTGTTGACCTTTGACTCTTAGTTGATGAATTGGATCATTGTAATCTCTATTGAACATTTTATGACAATTTAATAAGAAGAAGAATTTGAAAGGGTTTTCCCCCTTAGGTTTTTCCCTAGTCTTTGACCAAATTTGGTGTCTCTTGTTATTGCTCTTGATTGTCTGCTACTATACATTGCATTTACTATTATATCTACAATTGTTATTTATTATTGGAAGATTAAATTTGATTGCTAATTGAAGGAAATATTGGGCTAAAGTGATTGTAATAGCATAGAGCGGTGGAAAATTAACAAGGTGGAGTGCACTCCACATGAGAGCAATTTGACTTTGACTTATCCAAGGTGACTTGTACTTCAAACAAGCTTTTATTTAAGTGTGACTTGCACTTAAAGCAAGCATTTACTCTAGGGAAAGCAGGAGGTTGCTCTTTGGGTTTCTATTTTTGGATATTTCCTTAGTACTCCCATTCTCATTCTATAAGAGATGGAAAGTTGGTTGAAAATGGCATTGGTTACTCTTTAGTATTCGCACTTCTCATTCTTCCATTTCCTTACTATTTCTAATCCCTTTGGTGTCAAACTATTGAGAAAATTTATGATTAGGTGTTGGAAGTTTCCCCCGTGGTGTTAATATCACTATCCCTGGATATAGTGACAGTAAAGTGTTAGTTTTTGTAGCATAGGATGTGTTCTAGTCACGAAATTTGGTGGAGAGGCTAGAATACATGAGATATCCAAAACCCAGAAATCGTTTCTCGAAATTCCACCTAGAGATGGCTTAATTAGACTATTAACCAATTTTTAAATATTTCCTAAGTCTAAACTTAGAGAATATGGTTAATTAATCAAAATTTATTAAGTCTAGGTGAAAATTCTCTAGACACTCACATGGATCAACTCCAAGATGATCCTAGCCCTTGATTAAGTTTTAATCTTGGTGGTTAGTGCTCCAAAAAAGGATTATAAGAGGAAGTCGGTGGACACTTGGAGAACGAACTAGACACACCAGAGACACTTGGAGAATTCGATTTTGCAAAGTAGCAGAAGTCAATGCTGGAAAGTTCGAGCTTCAGGAGGAAGCAGAGATAGTGAGGGGTAAGGACAATGAGTCTGGAATAAATTTTCCAGATCTGGAGAGTCAGATACAAGAGGGACGAGTTTCCTCAGTGAGGTTGTGCAGAAGCAATGCAGAAGCTTCAAAGGCAGAGTTCGATTTGGCCAGACAAAGGGTCGATTCAGTTGTTGGAGGCTGGGAAGATTTCTGGAAGGTGCCAGCGAATCATTCTCAGAGGCTCGATTAGGTAGACAACTTGATCAGTTGCAGTTCCAGGCAAAGCGTATTAGTTTCTGCGTTGACTTGATGCAAAGGCTGATGCAGGGGTTTTGTGGAGCACATTCAGAGCTACTTTCGGAGTTGGAGCACCGGTTTTCTCAAGTGGGGTTTTTCCAAGCACATTTGTTCAAAAATAATTGTGTTAATTATTGTGTGTGTGCTAGTATTTTCTCAGTTTCCAATGCTATTTTATTCCCTAGTTTTATTTTTGAAGGTTGTAGTGTGATTTCTTGGATATTTGTCGTCGCAGATAAATTGTGAAATTAATTAACAATTAGAAGAATAATTTCCAGTTGCTGCAATAGTAATTCAGTATTGAAATTTTCACATGGTATCAAAGCGTGAGTGATCAGCTAGGAAGCTCAAAAGTGGAGGCGAGAATTTCGTTGTTCAATGGGAGCAGAAGGCCAAAATTCTCAAAGGCAGCGTAGTACCTAGACAAGCAAGCCGAATTTTTGGGACAAAAATTTGATTTTTCAGTTGTAGGGATGCAGAAAAGTTGAGTTACCCGGGTTATTGATTCTAGCAGTCAGAGGGAGCAACTACAACTCATATTTTCGCGAAGCAGATTCCTTCATTGGATGTAGAGGATTTTACAACAGCAAAATCAGTGTCAGGTGGAAGAGAAAAGCACACATAGCGGAAGGAAATTTTCTCTTAGGGAACTTCGAGTCTCAAAAGTTTGATTTTTCCAACAGTGCATTGGAAATAGCTGAGTGCAAATTTTCTCACTCCAGAAGGGAGTGTGTATAGCAGGACCGACAACCGAGAAGAGGTAAAGAGGAAGTTTTCAACTAGATCGGAGATGACCACGGTGGGGCTTAGAGATAAGGATAGGTTGTGTTGTAGCTCCTAGAGACAGCCTTGACTTGTATAAAGACCAATGCCTAGGACATCTTAAATGCAAGGAGCATATGACTCAGCTGATTGTTGTTGACAATGTTAGGCTCTCATGCAACTATCACACGAATGAATGGTTTTAATAAGGGTGGAACCAAGACCCCAAAGTTAAACACAACAACTAAGAAAACTGCAAAAACTGAGTACAAACTGCAAATAGTATGTAATATCCCCAACGGGAAATAAACAGTAATACACAGCAAAACAACAAGCAGCTATATAGAACAAAATGCCGGAACTAGAATATGGAACAAATACACATAAAATACCAAAACGCTAAGCCATTTTATTAGTCTGAGAATACATGTATAGGGTACAAAGATAATCAGAATGAGTGCACCTATCCTTGCTCTAGGCAAGTGGAGACCCTCTCAGAATAAGAAATGGCTGCAACAGGGACTGCGTCCTAGCTGACTGGAGAAAACTGCCGTAGAAAGCTGCTGCTGCAATGTACTGGAACTAGGGGCTGATCCCCACACCGGAATGAGCTGAAAACTGGAAGGCTAGCTGAACTCAACCCTCCGGACAAAACCCAGAAATCGTGAAGCAAATGCTCCACCTCCGAAAATCCACCAAATAAACCCTCCTCAGTGAAAACGCTGTCTCTCCCAGGAACAACGCAGAAGCTCAAGAAACACGCTGAGAAAAGGGGTTGAATCCTCCTGCAAAACCTCCGGATGAAATAGCAATCTCCTCAAGGCTGGAAAACGCTGAAACCACTGCCAAATCACCACACAACAACGCTGCTCAACAAAGACTGCGTCCTCCCTGCAGAAACTGCGTCCTCTCTCCTGGACTGCGCAGTCACTTCAAGTGGCCAACTCCTCTGCAACGTCCACCCAAAAATCCACTGCAAATCACCTACAGAAACTGACGGAAATACCTTGCTCGAGCAGGCACTCGAAGTCCCCTGGAGCCAAGGGTGAGATCTCCGACCGAAGACACTCAGTTCGCACTAAACAGTGCTGCAGACCGACTAAACAACCGGCATGCTGAAGTAGACAGAAGTCTAGCTCTCAATCAATATCATATCAACAATCCCAAATGGAGTGAAACCCCCACCTTTTATAGTGCTAGCTCCCCTCAAACCCTAACTGCGTCCTTGAGTTCCTCCTATGCCTGCGCAGTTACCTCTAGAGTCTACGTGAGGCCTCTCTCATGTAAAGTGTGGACCCCCAAGGCTCTCCTTTAAGTTACAACGTTACTCTACTAGGAAGCACTTTATTTTATTAAAGTGAGTTGACCCCCTCTTTCTCACTTTTATTTATTAATTTAACTATAGGCGGCAAAACTATACAAAAATGAAATATTCCAATTAGCGGTGCTAATTAGGAATATTACATAGTAAATGCATCAGATAGCTTTAAGACAAAATGTTGTAAAGGGGGTCGACTTCTAAAATGAACACACAGATATCAAGTTATATGTGAGCGATGACTACGACAGAAGATGGAGTAAGATATCAACTATAACCGGGCTTATTCAAGGATAAGAATCCATATTTACTGGGCCTATGCAAAGATAAGAATCCATATATCTAGACTCGTTCAAAGATAAGAATCCATTGTAGTTAATATTGGAAGAAAGGCAGAAGAGATGGGAAATGAAACAAAGTATTATGCCTGAGCCATATTTAAAGCGCTATGGATGAGTAAATATGAGTATCTGCTACGATAAATTCATATTCAAACATGGGAGCACTTGCATTCCAAAACATTAGATACAAAAAATGTGGAGAGATACGAAATGAACCTTTGTATTAAAAAACATGAAGAAGAGTTACAAACTGTGAATCATCCAGAGCGGAATCCCCAATTCCAACAAAGCTTCTTATTACTGAGTCCCTACGAGATCTTCAAACATCTAGTATCAAAGTTCATACAAAATACATACAGAACACTCGAACTAGTGAGTCCTTTGGAAAATTTGGAACCTTTTGTTAGTGTTGTCTTCCTGCTTTTATAACCTCTGATTCCTATGCCTGAGAAGATATTTTGGGAAAATATCTTCCCCGCGTGCTTGTATGCTATTGCAGGTCTAAATCAAAACAGAAATGATGATGAGGTAAAACTGCCTCCCATCATCTTACAACGCAGGCCTAAAGCCGTTTCTAAGTGAAATGTAAACAATTTACTACTCTAAAAGTAAAACCTGCAAGAGTGAAATAAGGATTTCACCCGAAATGACAAAATGAATAGAACATAAGGCAAAAAGGCCACGCGGGCCCAGTGACGCATAATCATCGCTGTTTGATGAGGCGGAGCTCCTGTTGCTGCTGGCGAAGGCAATACCGTTAGTCGTGGGAAGGAGTGGCCTTCTGCGCTAAAGGGTGCAGTACTGCTAGTAGTGGAAGAACTGGCCTTTTGTGCTGGAGGTTCTTGTGGAATGGCCAATGGTCATGATCCATTGACTTAGACGTGGAATTGAACCTTCTTCATCTTTCTTCACTGCTTCCTTGGGCGTGGAGGATCGTCATCCTCGGCCTCAAGCTGCTGTGATTGGCTACAAGAGGGCTTGCGCATTTAAAATGCCATAAAAAACCTACACAGACAACAAACTAATTAAATAAATCCTGCGATGAGTGATTGACTGCTTCAGAAGGCTCAGGTGAAGGCGGAAGAGCAGTGCGGAGGCAGGGAATGCAGCAGAAGCGTTTCCATGGTGAAAACAGCGTTTACATTTGATTTGGTGTCAAACTGTGCAGAAGGTGGTTTTGCAGAAAACCGGAGTGGTTTTCGCGCGGGGTTGAAGTGGTAAGCGGTAATGGGCCAAATGAACGCGATACGGCTTGGTGGTTGACGCGTGTCTTTACAAAACCGCCCATTTCGCATGGAAACAGCACGATTAGGTTATTCGATGAAATGAACGCGAAGAGGAACGCGGACCGTCTGATCACAACAATCTAGATCAACGGCGGAGGAAGAATGCGATGGACGAATTTGCACGGTCGGGTGGGACCGGCACTGACATCAGCAATTTTGTCATGTAGCGGGATGATCAGTTGCGGGGTTATAGAAACGGGAGTGATGTGGGCCGTTGGATCGTGATGAACATAAATGACGGGGATCAACTGTAGGGGCACTTGGGGGTGCGGATGGGTTTGCGGACCAGGTGCCTCCACAATGAATGTGCGCTGTAGATCTGGATTGATCGGACGGTGGAGATTTTATTGGCAGAGGATGGACATCGGCGGAAAACAAGGTTTGGGACATGGAGATGGGAATCGTCGAAGTGCGATGCCGAAGGGGAAGGCGAGGAGCGATGAAACGGGGGCTGTTGGATTTGGGAGAATGGACGGTCCAGATCATATCGGGGGATCGGCCATCGGCGAAACAAAAAGCTTGGAAGCAGGAACTTGGAAAGAGCGACGTGCGATGGCCGATGGGCTTAGCGCTCGATCATGGGGCCTGGTCTCATGGCAGAAAAGGGGCTCGGGCTTAAGCGAAAGGGGCTTAGAGACCTGATATGTAAAAATGAACGCTTTTAGAGCAAAAAGGTGGATTTTTGGCCTTTCCAAGGGTTCCGATAGGTGAAATTTGGGCTTTGACAATCTATGCGGTCCTTGTTGTATTTGCTTTGCGGTATAAGGCTCCTTGTCATCAGACATTCCAGCTTTAGTGAGGGATGTCATAACAACATTGGCTCCACTTGGGGACGACCCGTTTGTCCTCGAACGCGTCGAGAACTCTGCAGACCATCTGTTAGCCTTCTTCTTGTGAACACAGTCTCCTTGATGCCTTCTCTTCATTCTTCATAACAAATCAAAACAGCAAACATCATAATAAAAGCAACTGAATAATGTACAATATCATACAGCAAACCTCTCGGCCTGAATCAATACTGGAAAAAGGGTTTTAAGAATTGCCCATTCACAGGGGCTTCGAGCAGATCACCCTGCAAATTTTCCAGTCTAAAAGTGTTGTTTCCTCCCTCTTCAACGATTTTGAAGGGTCCGAAGCATAGAGGATCGCACTTCCCATGCTTTCCTTTCT
Organism: Pinus albicaulis; assembly: GCA_034641835.2. Classification (NCBI taxonomy): domain Eukaryota; kingdom Viridiplantae; phylum Streptophyta; class Pinopsida; order Pinales; family Pinaceae; genus Pinus; species Pinus albicaulis. Next base: position 1,294,372,330 of record CM076583.1, on the reverse strand, counting down.
CAGCCCTTCTTATATCCCACCTTAGCACCAGATCCTTGACCTGCATCTCTTTATCTTTATCATAAGCCTGTATCTCCAGGATGTTATATTTTGGCTCATCGTCGCGAAGCACTTGGCTGAAAAAGGTAACGGGCTGTTCATGACCTTCCTCATTTATGTAAGCCCTCAGTCGTGGGGCTCCATTCTCTTCCTTCGAGTTGGCTCCGTCAAAGTGCAAAGTCCAAATCCCACCTTCTTCATTACTTGAAGATTGCTCTGTCTTTACTTGACAGAAAGATGGCTCCTGCAAGTAATCTTGGACTTCCTCAAGCATTAGACAAGAAAACTCACCCTCTTTGCTGTACACTGGTGAATTTACTGGATTATAAGCTTTAGTGACCATCTTCACAAACCTTGTTTCCCGGTATAATCTCCTCTCTTGGCCTCCAAACACAGGAATGGTCGCATAGGTTAGGTCCAGCTTTATAGATCCTCCAATTTTTGTACCCCATGATCTTGATAATAGCATCCCGAACCGAGCAGGGATGTCAGGCACTACTATGTCCATTACCACGCTCTTAGCTGGGATTTGGGCTAGATTTACCACCAAATCCTTGATCATCCCCAAACATTTGACTCTTTTAGAATTAAAGGAGTAGAGATCTTTATATGGGCGAGTGATCTGCAACCCCAATTGTTCCATCATTGACAAGGGCAGGAGGTTGTGAGATGCTCCAGAATCCAACATACAGTTGTGCAACAGTAAATCATGAATTACTAAAGAGACATAGAAAGGAGGAGTTGAAACATCTAACTCCTCAACATGAGGACCGAACATTACCATAGGCCTTTTTTCCTGGAGGTTTAAACTATCTGGGATTAGGGCTGCTCCTTGAGGAAGCATGAAAGAAGACACCTGAGACTGGTAGACTGGCTATTTCAGGAGTTCAGTTAAGGGGACTGAGATTTTAACTTTTTCCAGTTCTTTTTGAAGATTAAAAGCAAAGGGGGACTTCTCTATGAGACTTTCCTTTGGCTCTTTACTCTCAGCTGGAGGTTTTTCTTCTTTTGGGATAGGCTTGAATTTTGTATTTGAATTAGAGGCCAACTTAGAAGAGGAAGGAATGGAGTCATTAGAATGTAAAGGCTCAGTTATAGGTCTCTTACCTTTATCTTCAATTTTCTGAGCGATAGTCTCCTTCTGAGGCATCTCTTCTTCTTGTTCTTGTGTGCGCGTCCTCTTCCTAGAGGACCTGAGATCATATTTTCTATGAAAATGTGCCTGCATGAAATCTACAAATTGTTTACAGTAATCATCGATCTTTGGATCTTCAGCAACACATGTTTTTTCTTCTTCTTCTTGCAAAGAAAGCTCCACTCCTTCACTTTCTTGCAAAGAAGACTCAACTTCATCACCATTTGAGTAAGCAAGATATTGATCATCTTGCCCATCGGGGATGCCTTCGGTAGGGCCATCCATCTGCCCTTCCAGATACAGCGGAGGCTATATGTGATCTTGCTGCTCCTTCCGATCTCTTTGTAATATTTGCAAAGGAGGCTTTCTGTATTGGGGATTATAACCCCTGTTTGGAGCAGCTTGAGGTGGCCTGGAGGAGGAATTCTTTGCTTCGAGCTCAAGCTTCACAAGCTTGTTCGAAAGGTTCTTGATCATTTTACTCATCTCCTCTATTTTGTGATCTGCTACCTCTCTATCTTGACCAGAGGTAGATGCTTCTTCTTTCCCTCTTTGTCTAGCATCATGGTCTGACCTCCCTTTTGATTTACCCGTAGAAGCAAAGTTAGCTTCCACTTCCAATGCATTAATCTGGGCTCCATCCAGAGCAGCAGACTTCCTTTCTCTTAAAGAGAATCCAAATTCTGACTCAAAGGCTGCAACAAACACCACTTTAGCAGCAGTCTGGTGAGGTTTCATTTCAGCTGGGAGACTTGTATATAATTTATTAAACCTCTTGATGAATTCGGACACATCTTCATTATGTGTCTTTCTAAGTGCGTTGAATTATGTAAGACAGTATCCGTGGTCCTTCTTCTCTCCCCACTTCTTGATGAAGGCATTTTCCATTTCCTCCCAATTAGTAATGGAGCGGTCTCCCAAGGTCTTGAATCATTTTCTTGCCTCTCAATCTAGAGACTGGACAAACAACCTCAACACCACATCCAGATGTTCAACATTGAAATTTTCTGCGAAGGCGCAGAAAACTTCTAGGTGTTTCTGACATTCAGTATCATTTTCTCCATTGAAACGAGGTAGGATCTTTAAGTAATCCTGAGGCATGTCATTCAGGATCTGAGGCAATGCCAGGGAGGCATATTTTTTCAGTAGGAAGCCAGGAACAGTCATCGGAGGTTGTGGAAGTGGTGGGAGAGTCTGATGTGTATTAGGAGGTGGTGGAAGAGAAGTATGTATGACAATGGGGATATATTGAACAGAGGCTTGAGGGGCTGATTGAAATGCTGGAATATAAGCAGCAGAAACCTCTGTGACTTCTTTAACTTCTTCGGTTTTGGGAATGGGATGTAGAAATAAGCTAGTGGTATCTACAGATTCAGCCTCATCTTTGACTTCAATATTTTCCAGGGAGGGGTTATCTGAAGTATAATCAAGGGTTCTTGCAGTAGAATCAGGACCATGATCTTGAGCTAATTGAGAGGAGGATGGAGAGTCTTCCAAGGAGAATCTGGGAATATCTGTATAAGCTGGTTGTATTTCTCTCCAACCTCTTTTGTGCAAAATCTTCTCTGGATCAGACACTGCAGGTGTTCTCAATTGGGATGCATTTGACCTCAGGTGTGGCTTTCGGGAAGCCAGGACTGCGAATAGATTTATCTTTGAATGACAGTGGAGTCGCCAAGGTGAGGGATCTACAACTCCCAACCCTTCCTGCTCACCTATTCTGAAGGGTGGATTAATATTTGTCGAGGCCCCGGGATTTAGCTCTTCAAATTCTTTCCCCGACAACGGCGCCAGAAAGATGTTGTAGCTCCTAGAGACAGCCTTGAGTTGTATAAAGACCAGTGCCTAGGACATCTTAAATGCAAGGAGCATATGACTCAGCTGATTGCTGTTGACAATGTTAGGCTCTCATGCAACCATCACTTGGATGAATGGTTTTGATAAGGGTGGAACCAAGACCCCAAAGTTAAACACAACAACTAAGAAAACTGCAGAAACTGAGTACAAACTGCAAATAGTAAATGCAACAGACAGCTTTAAGACAGAATGCTGTAAAGGGGGCCGACTTCTAAAATGAGCACATAGATATCAAGTTATATGTGAGCAATGACTACGACAGAAGATGGAGTAAGATATCAACTATAACTGGGCTTATTCAAGGATAAGAATCCATATATACCGGGCCTATGCAAAGATAAGAATCCATATATCTAGACTCGTTCAAAGATAAGAATCCATTATAGTTAATATTGGAAGAAAGGCGGAAGAGATAGGAAATGAAACAAAGTATCATGCCTGAGCCATATTTAAAGCGCTATGGATGAGTAAATATGAATATCTGCAATGATAAATTCATATTCAAACATGGGAGCACTCGCATTCCAGAACATTAGATACAAGAAATGTGGAGAGATACGAAATGAACCATTGTATTAAAAAACATGAAGAAGAGTTACAAACTGTGAATCATCCAGAGTGGAATCCCCAATTCCAACAAAGCTTCCTATTACTGAGTCCCTATGGGATCTTCAAACATCTACTATTAAAGTTCATACAAAATACATACAGAACACTCGAACTAGTGAGTCCTTTGGAAAATCTGGAACCTTTTGTTAGTGTTGTCTTCCTGCTTTTATAACCTCTGATTCCTATGCCTGAGAAGATATTTTGGGAAAATATCTTCCCCGCGTGCTTGTATGCTATTGCAGGTCTAAATCAAAACAGAAATGACGATGAGGTAAAACTTCCTCTCATCATCTTACAACGCAGGCCTAAAGCCGTTTCTAACTTAAATGTAAACAATTTACTACTCTAAAAGTAAAAACTGCAGGAGTGAAATAAGGATTTCACCCAAAATGACAAAATGAACAGAACATAAGGCAAAAACGCCATGCGGGCCCAGTCACGCATAATCATCGCTGTTTGATGAGGTGGAGCTCCTGCTGCTGCTGGAGAAGGCAATACCCTTAGTCGTGGGAAGGAGTGGCCTTTTGCGCTGGAGGGTGGAGTACTGCTAGTAGTGGAAGAACTGGCCTTTTGTGCTGGAGGTTCTTGTGGAATGGCCAATGGTCATGATCCATTGACTTAGACGTGGAATTGAACCTTCTTCATCTTTCTTCTCTGCTTCCTTGGGCGTGGAGGATCGTCATCCTCGGCCTCAAGCCGCTGTGATTGGCTACGAGAGGGCCTACGCATTTAAAATGTCATAAAAAACCTGCACAGATAGCAAACTAATTAAATAAATCCTGCAATGAGTGGTTGACTGCTTCAGAAGGCTCAGGTGAAGGCGGAAGAGCAGTGCGAAGGCAGGGAATGCAGCGGAAGCGTTTCCATGGTGAAAAAAACGTTTACATTAGATTTTGTCTGAAACTATGCAGAAGGTGGTTTTGCGGAAAACCGGAGTGGTTTCCGCGCGGGGTTGAAGTGATAAGAAGTAATGGGCCAAATGAACGCGATACGGCTTGGTGGCTGACACGTGTCTTTACAAAACCGCCCATTTCGCGTGGAAACAACACGATCAAGTTATTGGATGAAATGAACGCGAAGAGGAACGCGGACCGTCTGATCATAGCAATCTAGATCAACGACGGAGGAAGAATGCGATGGACGAACCTGCGCGGTTGGGTGGGACCAGCACTGACGTTAGCAATTTTGTCATGTAGCGGGATGATCAGTTGCAGGGTTATAGAAATGGGAGTGATGTGGGCTGTTGGATAGTGATGAACATAAACGGCGGGGATCAACTGCGGGGGCACTTGGGGGTACGGACGGGTTTGCGGACCGGGTGCCTCCGCAGTGAATGTGCGCCGTAGATCTGGGTTGATCGAACGGTGGAGATTTTATCGGCGGAGGATGGACATCGACGGAAAACAGGGTTTGGGACGTGGAGATGGGAATCGCCGAAGTGCGATGCCGATGGGGAAGGCGAGGAGCGATGAAACAGGGGCCATTGGATCTGGGAGAATGGACAGTCCAGATCATATCGAGGGATCGGCCATCGGCGAAACAGAAAGCTTGGAAGCAGGAACTTGGAAAGAGCGACGTGCGATGGCCGATGGGCTTAGCACTCGATCACAGGGACCGGTCTCATGGCGAAAAAGGGGCTCGGGCTTAAGCGAAAGGGGCTTAGAGACCTGATATGTAAAAATGAACGCTTTTAGAGCAAAAAGGTGGATTTTTGTCCTTTTCAAGGGTTCCGATAGGTGAAATTTGGGCTTTGACAATCTATGCGGTCCTTGTTGTATTTCCTTTACGGTATAAGGCTCCTTGTCATCAGACATTGCAGCTTTAGTGAGGGATGTCATAACAACAGGTTGGATGGTTCCTCCAACTATGTCATCTGGAAGGCCAGGATTTCCTTCCTGTTGGATGAATACGGCTTGAATCTCTACATAGACAATGTTGTGGCAGTTCCCCAGGATGTGGATCAGCTAAAAGAATATAGGAAGGAAATGGCGAAGGCGAAGAAGTTGATCCTAGATGGAGTTCGGGACCACATAATCTCACACATAGCTAGCAAGGATACTGCCAAAGAGATGTGGGATGATCTCTCCAACCTATATCAGGGTACTTCCGAGGAGCGGAGGATGTTCCTGGAAGAAAAGCTGAGATGCATCGGGATTTAGAAGGGGGAAGGAATAGATTCCTTTGTCACTAGGATTCAAGAGGTCTGAGATCAACTTGCAGTTTTTGGGGCAGTGCCTCAACCAACAAAGCTAGTGAGGTTGGCACTGAACAGTGTCTGTGAGGAGTGGCAAGTTTTTGTCCAAAGTATATTGGGCAGAGACAAGCTATCGGAATGGGACAGGATGTGGTCCGACTTGCAGTAGGAGGAGTTGAGGCGAGCTCTGCTAAAGGGCTCCAACAGTGGCAACAATAGTAGCAGATCGAAAGGGATGAAGGAGGAGGATGTGGCCCTCGCATCAAAGGGTCCTAATCAGGGGCAAGGGGAGCAGAAGAAGAAGAAGAAGAAGGACCTGTCAAATATCAAGTGCTTCAGATGTGGTGAGCTAGGTCACTATAGCACGCAGTTTCCTCTCAGGAAGAAGGAAAAGCAGGAGAAGCAAGACCAACAAGTAGCGTCAGCTAAGATCGAAAAGTTGTACTCCAGGTTGGAGAAATACTTCGCTATGTTGGCAGCCTTACCTCCAAGAGTGAGGTGGACTGACTTGGAATTGTAGCCCCAAAGAGCTACATAATTGGGTAGGTTGACTGAGGAGTTCACCTCGTAGATCATTACTTGGCTACAGAGGCCCCAGTATTCAATGGTAGGATGGATCAGTGTCATAGGTAAAGTTAGAATTCCAGAGTGACAGTTGCAGACTAGTAGCAGTCAGATGCTGGAGAGCGCAGTGCAGAGTTGGCAGTAGTGTAGAGTGGCACAATGCACAATCAGCAGCAACACAGATTCTCAAGAGAAAGTGCAGAGGCTAGCAACAGTCAGGACTCGTGTAACAGATGCATCATACTGAACACAGTTGACTCAGTATTTTGGATGGTTATCAGTTGCAGTCATTGCAGTTGCAGCAACAACAAATGAGAGGGAGTTGTAGTGCAGATGCAGGGTTGGCAACAGTAGCAAGGATGCAACATCAGAGTTGCGCAGTGGTTGGTGGGCAGCAGCATCCAAACATCAATAGCGTGAGAGAGGATGATACAAAGATAGAGTGTTGTGGCAGGGTGTGCAGTATTAGAACACAGTCCTCGCTAAGAGGGAGTGTTAGATTTTATAGCATCAGATGTGTTCTAGTCATGATATTTGGTGGAGAGGCTAGAATAAAAGAGATCTCTAAAACCCAGAAATCGTTTCTGGAAAATCCACCTAGAGATGGCTTAATTAGATTACTAACCATTTTTTAAATATTTCCTAAATCTAAACTTAGGGAATATGGTTAATTAATCAGAATTAATTAAGTCAAGCTGAGAATTCTTTAGAAACTCACACGGATCGACTCCAAAATGATCCTAGCCCTTGATTAAGTTATAATCTTGGTCGTTGGTGTTTCAATAGAGGATTGTGAAAATTCCTACACTAGAATCCTATTGCAACAACTGGTATTATTTCTCCTAATTGTTAATTAATTAACAATTTATCTGCTACGGAAAATATCGAAATAAACACACTTAAACCTTCAAAAATAAAATTTTGTGGAAAAATAAAATGCTGGAAGTTGAGAAATGCTAGCACACATAAAATATAACGCAATTATTTTTGGACAAAAGCCCCAGAAAAACCCAATGCGGGAAAAACAGTGCAGCAAATGAGCGTTTTATTATTATGCAACGATGAAAATCTGAGTACAATCTAGATGCCTGAAACCGGCAATCCACAACAACAAAATCTGGGTTAAATTATTGAAGGGAATTTCCCTTCCTCCTCAAGCAATCTCAAACACAACTTGCCTTCAGAAAAGTCGGCCCTCTGACCTGCTTCACGTCAAGCCTATGACTAGTCTCTGATGAGGTCATTCTGCCTTCTGTTGGCTGGGAAAAATTTTCTTCAGCACTCTTGGACTCCTTCCCTGCCTCTGGAACTGAAGACGTCTTCCCCTCTCAGCAAATCGAACTACCCTCTTTGAAGCTACTGTGTAGAGCTCTACGCTGCCTCACTGGGATAACTCGACCCTCTTTTTGCTGCCTCTCCAGATCTGGAAAAATTCCTTCGCCTCACTGACTCTGCACCTCACTCACTACTTCAATCTCTAGCTCTCTCCAACAACCGACTGTTGCTACTCTGGAAATCTATCTGCCAAGAAATCCAACTGCTTAAGTCTCTCCAGTGTATTCTTCAAGTGCCCATGGAATTCCTCTTATAACCCTCTATTGAAGCTCCAATGGCCAAAATTAAAACTTAATCGATGGCTAGGATCATCTTGGAATCGATCCGTGTGAGTTTCTAGATGATTCGTGTTGATTTTTGTAGCATCGGAAAGTGCTCTAAGCCCCAAATTTTGTGGAGAGGCTTAGACACTAGTATTCCAAAGAACCCAGAAACCGTTTGTGAAAATTCCATTCGGTTAATATTTTATTAAAAAAATTAGTTATTTTAATGGAGATCCTAAATCTAAACTTAGGGAAATTAAATAATTAAAGGACATTAATAAAAAAGAGTGAGAATAATCTAGAAAAGGCTGGGAATAAGTCTAATATAATATTAGCCGTTGATTTCTCAATGAGAAGACTATAAAGGAAGGCTTGAGGGTCATTTGGAAAGAGACACGTGGAGTGAATCTTAAGATCAAATTCTTCTGACGGAGCAGTGCTCGGACGAAGATCAAATCTAAGTGATTCAGTGCAGTGAGGAGCATAGCAGCTTCTAGAGAGAGATTTTCTCAGTCGGAGAATCGTCAACGGAGAGAGGCAGGAAGACGTCCAGCAGAGCCAGCGCAGAGCCAATCAGGGTGATGTAGAGCCAGCTCAGAGCCAGTTAGGGCTACGCAGAGGTTGCGCAAAGGTTCAGAGGTCTTGTAATATTTAGATGTCGGATCAGATCTAGAAGCCACAAGCCGAGGTGTGCGATCGAGAGGCCCAGATTTGTGATTCCGGGAGTCAAATCGATCTGTTGTTGGGGTAAGACAGTGCCTAGAGGAGGTGATGCAGGGCCTATGCAATTACTGCGCAGAGACCTCCAAAGGTAGCTTTTACAGTGACTCGATGAGCCGGATTTTCCAGTGATTATGTGAGGTAAAACTCACAATTTATTTCTCCCAGTATTTCTCTCTGTAACTAAATAACCCTTGAGGTATTCAAAGATGTATTGAGGATTTTCTACTGCTTAATAATACAAACCCTCAGATTTGCTGCACCAGTTTTCCCGCATTGGGTTTTTCCGGGGACTTGTGTCCAAAAATAATTGTGTCCTATGTGTGATTGATTTCTTGCTCAGTTTCCTTGTTTTGGAATCATATTTTTCATTCAGTGTAGGCTGCTTCAGTAGTTACTTCAATAATTCAGATCTGAATTAATTCTGTAAAAGTAATTTACATAATAGGAGAAGTACACTCATTTGTTGTAGTAGCATTCTTAAAATTGTGATATCTAGGATTTTTCACATGGTATCAGAGTATTTGATGTGAAACAAGTAGAGCGGACCTGAATCTGAAGTGAAGGCCGAATCGCTGCAGCAGCAGTAGTTCGAATCCCCAGAGGGATTGCGCAAATCTAGCCAGAAGGATTGAAGTTTCGAGGTTGTCTCTCTTTGAGTGAGTCGATAGAGAGGTAAGACTTTCCGATCGAGATCTTGCCAAGGCAGAGGGAGCAGCGCAAAGCCTTCACGTAGAGCCAGAGGGACACAGTTTTTTTGCAGGTGGTTTTCGGAGCAGAGAAGCGTTAGAAGAAATAAAAAACACATAATGGGGAATTATTCCTCAGTGAATTCCTAGCCAAGGAATTCAACATTTTTCCAAGATCTTAGCAGCAGATCAGGGCAACAGATCTACGAGCTCCAGAAGGAGGGCGTAATCCTGCCTAGGCTACGCAGAGGGGGAGAAAGATGAAGCAGTTCGACAGTTTTCGGCTGAGATGGCAACTCATGGTCTTAGAGATCAGGATCGGTTGGAGGGTTCCTCCAACTATGTAATCTGGAAGGAAAGGATTCAGTTCCTTCTAGACGAATTCGATCTCAAGACGGTTAGTGGCAAATGTGGTTGCTGTAACTACAAATCTAGATCAACTTAAGAAGGACAGGTCTGATATGGCAAAGTGCCAAAGGCTAATCCTTGATGTTGTCAAGGATCACATAGTCTCAGATTTAGCTGGCAATAACACCGCCAGGGAGATGTGGGAAGATTTGTCTTTGTTGTACAAAGGAACTTCCGAGCAACAGAAGATGTACTTGGAGCAGAAGCTCCGCATGATCTAGATGCATAAGGGTGAGTGCATTGCTTTGTTCCTTACGAGGCTTCAGGAGATTCGAGACCAGTTGACATCCATGGGATCCATCCCAACTGCAGCAACTATGGTGAGGCTGGCCCTTAACGCAGTCACGGAGGAGTGGCAGGTTTTTGTCCAAAGAATTTTCGGTAGGGCTACGCTTACTAGTTGGGAGCAGATGTGTCAACACTTTAGGAGGAAGAGCTGAGGAGAGATCTAGTCAAGTGCAAGCTTGACGACAACAGGGGAGCGGATCTAAGAGTCTGGAGGAGGAGAATGTAGCCCTCACATCGAAAGGGCAACAAAGGCAATGAAGACAAAAAAAATATGTCTCGAAGGTGAAATGCTTCAAATGTGGTGAGATGCGCCACTTTGCATCACAATGTCCTTTGAGGAAAAAGGACAAGGATGAGAAGCATGATCCGATAGTTCCAGTCGCAAAGATCGAGCAGGATGAGTTTGCTATGAGTGCCCATGCTTCTCCTAGTAAGAAGTGGGGTGACATAGAGCTATAATTCACCTTGAACTTCAATTAGGCAAGATCCTTGAGAAGCCCACATCATGGATCAGTACCTTGCTACGGGAGCCCATATTGGCAGTAGCGGGATGGAGGAGTTTCAGTGAGAGCCAAAGAGTGATAGAGACAACAGTGCAGTGGGTAGTAGCGCTCATTTCTGGAGCAGCGCAGAGCAGAGCAACAACAACGTAGCAGCAGCAGCGCAATGCTCTGGAGTGCAACGCAGTGCAGATCAGTGTTGCGTAGTGTAGAGCAGAGAAACAACAACATAGCAGCAACAGCACAGTGCACTCCAGTGCAGCGCAGTGCAAAGCAGAGAAACAACAACATAGTAGCAGCAGCGCAGTGCACTCGAGTGCAGCGCAGTGCACTCGAGTGCAGCGCAGTGCACTCGAGTGCAGCGCAGTGTAGACCAGCAGCAACGCAGTGCAGATCATTGCTGCATAGTGCAGAGCAGCAAGAACGTAGTGCAGCAGAGGGACAGTGCAGTAGTTACCAGCAGTCAGCGTCTTCAGTACCAAGGTGCATCCACTAAACACTTGTTCAGTATTTGGGTGATTTCAGCTGCTTCTCTCAGCGCTGAGTTGTTGGGCAAATGCAGTGTTAGAGCTGGCAGTGTTAGCAGCATAGAAGATGCAACACTTGAGAGGGAGATCTAGTACAAATGCAACAGTGGCAGTGCCATGGGCAGCAATACAGTTGCAACAACAACGCAGTAGCTAATGGAGAGCTAGTCAGACTTCAGCAGCGCAGAGGATGCTTCTGGGTCAGAGCAGTATGCAGCAGGCATATTGTTAGAGAACCTTTCTTGCTAAGAGGGAGTGTTGATTTTTGTAGAATCGGAAAGTGCTCGAAGCCCCAAATTTGGTGGAGAGGCTTATACACTGGTATTTCAAAGAACCCAGAAACTGTTTGTGAAAATTCCGCTCAGTTAATGTTTTATTAAAATAATTAATTATTTTAATGGAGACCCTAATTCTAAACTTAGGGAAATTAAATAATTAAAGGACATTAATAAAACAAAGTGAAAATAATCTAGAAAAGGCAGAGATCAAGTCTAATATAATCTTAGCCGTTGATCAAAGATCTAATGTCGGTCGTTGATTTTTCAACGAGAAGACTATAAAGGAAGGCTTGAGGGTCATTTGGAAAGAGACACACGGAGTGAATCTTGAGATCGAATTCTTCTGACTGAGTAGTGCTCGGACGAAGATCAGATCTAAGTGATGTAGTGTAGTGAGGGGCAGAGTAGCCTCCAGAGAAATATTTTCTTAGCTGGAGAATCATCAGCAGAGAGAGGCAGGTAGACGTCCAGCAGAGCCAGTCAGGGTGATGCAGAGCCATCACAGAGCCAGTCAGGGCTACGCAAAGGTTCAGAGGGTTTCTGAGATTTAACTGTCGGATCAGATCTGTAATATTCCCAATTAGCAAGAGCTAATTGGCAATATTAAATTTTGGCCAGTTTACTTTTATAATGTTAAAGTCAGTTAATAAAGTGGTTGAGAAGACACTCAACCTACACTTAGGAAACAAAACACTTCCTAAAGTCACTTAAGCACCTTTATTTGGCAGCATGGGGCCCAGGGATCGAAATGACAACATGGGGATAGTGGCAGCGTGGACAGCATGGGCCCATGGCAACGCAGAGAGAGATGGACAGCGTGGCCAAGTGGGACAGTGCAGTTTTGGTGGGGCTTAGGGGAGAGAAAGGTTCTCCAAGCATAAAGAGAGGGAGAGGCTCCTCATTTTCTCATTCGATTATGCATCTTTGTTTTGTCTATTGACATTGAGCACACTTTCGCTGTTGAGCAAAGTCTACAAGTGCTGTTTAGCACACCAGGTGTCTCCAAGCGGAGATCCCAACCTCAGCCTCGGGGGACTTCGAGTGCCTGCTCGGGTGAGGATTTCTATCTGATGATTTTAAGGTGGGAGCTATAGCATCTTCAGCAGGGATTACGCACTTGCTTGGGCAGAGCAGTCTTGAGGAGAGATCACACAGTTCTTGGAGGAGGTAGTGCCGGGAGCTGAGATTTATCAGGGGATTCAGCCTGGGATAGTGAGAAGGGATCAGCCCTTAGCTATTCCATCATTTTGGTAGAGGAGGAGGCCACCATTTGCAGAGACACATTCAGGGCCAACGTGTCCCACTGGGATAGCGTTATTTCTCAAAGGAGGTGATTTTCCGGGGTCATCCATTCCGAAAATCCTTTCTGAGCTTTTCTGGGTATTTGGTAGGGATCTCATTTCCAAAGTCCCGTATTTTTCTGAGCAGGGGAATAGCCCCAAAGAGTCAACCTAGTCTAGTAGCAGCAGCAGTCCGGCAACACTAGCAACAGCAGCTTGGAGATAACGCAGTCACTGATAGTGCAGCCATTCCGAGAGTATTTCTGAGAGTATCTCTAGCTTGCCTTGTTCAAGCCAAGGTGCCACCATTCTGCACACCTTTGTACTTATTATCACTTTAAGTTATATAATAAAATGGCTCAGTGTTCTCCATGTTTTGCATTCTATGTGTGATGTCTCTCTATTTGTTGTAGTTTCATGTTTATGTTGCTTTATATTGCTGTTTTTTCTACTAGGAATATTATAGTGGTATCAGAGCTCATAGACTTGGCTCAGCCTATGGAGCAGATTGTCTATGACACCCGCAGGAAAAACATACATCACTCACCAGGGAAGGAGGTATAAGGATCAAGAGAGGAGGCTTGAGGTCACTTTTGGAGAGGGTGACAGCATTCTGGTAGTGGACGCAGAAGAGGAGGAACCGATGGCAGAGGAAAAAGACGAAGGGAAGGAGTTAGGGGAACTTCTCCTAAAGTCTATATAGTTGTCGAGAAGGATAGAGGAGATGGGATAGAAGTTCACCGTAGACCAGAGACAGCGTGAAACCCCAAGGGGTTTCCACACCGGAGAAGGGTCCGACACCTCCCATCACTTGCAGGAGCACCTCACAGTGCAGCAGATGGCATCACTAACTCCCCCACATTCCACGATGCCCACATTTCTAGCTACAGGCACGGGAACAGGAGCACCTCAGGAATCAGAATAAGTTCACACGAGGAATTATTTTGCCGAGTATCAGTCCTACGGATGAGAGTTTGGTGAGGCTCTCACCTTCCATGACTTTGTGTAGCTCAGGAAGGACAGCAGACCCAGCAACCAAAACAGAGGGGCCAGATACACACAAGACGGGGATGTACAACGTATAGTGGGCAGATTTTTCCTGCTGACATTTGACGGATCCTCCAAGTGTTCGGCAAAGGCTTGGGTGGAGAAGTTGGATATTTACTTCGAGCTCAATCAGATGGCAGAGGGAGAGGCCATCAAGGTGGCAATGCTGCACCTGGAGGGCGAGGCCCATGATTGGTGGTTCCACGGGATGGCCACGCTGGGTCACTCAGCGGTGACAACATATGCAGAGTTTACAAAGAGACTGATAGAGCAGTTTGATCAGAGGGATCCGGAGGAGCACTTTGTTCAGCTGACTAAGCTCAAACAGACCGGGAGCCCGAACACATACATTTCCGAGTTTTTGAGACTCTCCGTGATGGTACCCGACTTGTCTTCGGCCAAGATGATATACATGTTCATTGACGAGTTGGAAGAGCCTCTTCGGGGGTTAGTTAGATCGACGAGGCCGGCTACACTTCATGATGCAGTTGGGAGGACTAGGGATTTGCAGGATGCCCTACCTAGGACCAAAGATCCTTTCCCCTAGAGATTGGCATTTCAGCCGAAGGGGGAGGACACGAGGGTTCCGCCTCTAAAGGGGAACCAAGGCCGGGGACCTTTGGACGATGAGACCCGGAGATATCTGAGACGGAAGAAGCTATGCTTCACATGCCAGGAGCCGTGGGCACCGGGACATCAATGTGCCGCTGGGAAGGCACATTATATAGAGATCTTCTCCGACAGTGACGGGGAAGAGGATGCATATGAGGAGATGTAGGCACGAGGTAGCGGTGTAGTACAGAGAGGAGATCATCCACCACCTCCACCAAGAGCAGGAGGGGCAACGTTTTCACCTACTGGGGGAGTCCTTGCTTCTTTGCGAGGGGTTCCCAAATACTTGACACTGTGTGTCCGGGGTACTGTGTAGGGGCAGCGTGTTTCGGTATTTGTGGACAGTGGGGCTACCCACAATTTTATCGATGCACAGCTGGTAGAGTGGAGGAGCATACCGACAGAGAGCTTTGATGGGTTTTCAGTGCTAGTACCAAGTGCCAGAACCATGCAGTGTGCCAGATATGTGCCAATCTTGGTAGTGACTATGGGGACTTACACTCTAACAGATCATTTCTTTGTGGTGAACATTCCGGACACCAACGTGATATTGGGAGTGCAGTCGTTGATCACGCTGGGGAAGGTCACCACGGATTGGGAGACCTTGGAGATGGAGTGGACGGACAAGAACACCGGGAAGCACGAGATGATTCGGGGCATGCACACTTATCCGCCATAGACTGTTTCAGCACACCGGATGGAGGCAGACCTCCGGAAGGGAGATATAGAGTGGGCAGTAGATTTGTGTGTTTCGGAGGCAGGGTCTACAGGGCAGGCCATACACCCAGATGTGCAATCTATTTTGGACAGATATGCCACAGTTTTTGGAGATATACCACTAGGGCAGCCACCAAATCGGGGGTTTGAGTACACCATTGAGCTGGAGCAAGGCATCTAGGCTGTAATTACTACACCCTATAGGCATCCTAAAGCCTACAGGGATGAGATTGAGAGGGCTATTCATGAGCTCTTAGAGCTGGGACACATCCGACCTAGCACTAGCCCGTTTGCTTCTTCTGTTGTACTAGTGAAGAAGAAGGATGGCACACTGAGGATGTGCATAGACTATCGGGCTCTCAACAAGAAGACCATGAAGAACCGATACCCCATCCCATGGATTGATGAGTTGAGGGGATTGAAGTTCTTCTCGAAGATTGATATGAGATCAGGGTACCACCAGATTCGCGGGCGGGACCAAGATGTTCCCAAGACCGCTCTCAGATGTCACTACGACCACTTTGAGTTTTTGGTGATGCCCTTTGGGCTAACGAATGCAACAGCCACCTTCCAATCTTGCATGAACCACATCTTCAGTGGTCAACTGCGGAAGTTTGTGCTGGTATTCTTTGATGACATCTTGATATACAGCTGGACGTGGGAGGAGCACTGGCAGCACATTGAGGCTGTGGTGCGCATACTAGAGGAGCAACGTTTCTATGCTAAGCTCTCCAAGTGCGAGTTTGGATTGACGGAGATGCTCTATTTGGGGCATATTATTGGTGTGGACGGAGTGAGGGTCCACGAGGAGAAGATCAGTGCCATTCAGGATTGGCTAGAGCTAAAGAACGTGACTGAGCTTCGGGGATTTGTAGGCATCCGGATATTCGTCAAGGGATTTTCCCAACTTGCTGCACCCCTCACAGATCTTACGAAGAAGGGGGCATTCAGTTGGACAGAGGCAGCGCAGAGGGCCTTTGACAGGCTCAAGGAGGTGATGAGCAGCTGCCCAGTTCTTGTGTTGCCAGATTTCACACAGCCTTTCGTCCTTGAGTATGATGCATCAGGAGAGGGGGCAGGCGCAGTTTTGATGCAGGGGGGCCATCCCATAGCTTTCGAGAGCAGGAAGCTATTGCCTCATGAGAGGTTGTATCTCATATACAACAAGGAAATGCTGGCTATCATGCATGCACTAGCCAAGTTTCGGCAGTACTTGGTGGGGAATAGATTCAAGGTTAGGACTGACCACAACAGCCTTCGGTTCTTTTTAGAGCAGAAGCAGTTGCAGGAGAGCCAGCAGAAGTGGGTCAACAAGATCCAGGCATATGATTTTGACATTGAGTATGTCAAGGGGAAGAACAACGTTGTGGCCGATGCTCTCTCACGTAGACCGGAAACGTTGTCCCTGATGAGTTTAGACACGGGTTGGAGGGCTCAGTTGCTGGTGGAATACTCCAAAGACCGTTTTGCTTGTGAGATCTTGGATGGACAAGTCACGGTTGACAGATACAGGGTGATGAATGAGGTGCTATACTTTAGAGATCGGATCTTCTTGACTGGGGGCTCTCAGCTCAAGGAGAAGGTGCTAAATGCCTCACATGACTCACCACTATCAGGCCACTAGGAGTTCACCAAAACCTACAGGGCCATCAGGGAGAGGTTCTCTTGGAAGGGCTTCAAGGAGGACGTACTCCGACATGTGAGGGAGTGCGAAGTATGTCAGCGGAACAAGGCGGAGATGAGCCATCCAACAGGATTACTACAACCTCTTCCCATTCCATAGGGGAAATGGGAAAGCATATCGATGGATTTCATCACAAGGTTGCCCATGGTGCAGGGCAAGGACTGTAACTTTGTAGTCGTTGATCAGCTAACAAAGTACGCACACTTATTCTCTATATCAGCACGGCAAACAGCAGCTCAGGTGGTGGAGTTGTTTTTTAGGGATGTTTTCAATTTGCATGGTCTCCCAAAGACAATTGTTAGTGACCGCGACAGCCGTTTCATGGGCGGCTTTTGGCAGGAGCTCTTTCGTTTGGTGGGTACAGAGTTGACTCCGAGCAAAAGTTACCACCCTTAGACGGATGGATAGACGGAGATTGTGAACAAGTGGCTAGAAGGCTACTTGCGAAACTATGTTACAGGGCAGCAGAAGGCATGGTTACGATGGTTACACTTGGGAGAGTACTGCTACAACACTACTTTCCACATGTCCATTGGTATGTCTCTGTCTTACGCTTTATATGGATATCATGCTTTGCCTTTTGTTGACGTGATGTTTGGTGCTAGTAAGGCCCCTAAGGCCAAGGAATGGATCCAAGAGAGTCAGGATATACTCCGGGCCCTCAAGGACAACTTAGCTACAACATAGAACCAGCAAAAACTGTATGCTGACAGAGGACGGGTTGAGAAGCAATTTGAGGTAGGAGACTTGGTCTACCTACGGCTTCAGTCATACCAGCAGTCCACACTGAAGCAGAAAGGGGCCGAGAAGCTCAAGCCCCGCTTCTATGGACCATACAAGGTGATACGCAAGATCGGGGAGGTTGCATATGAGCTGGAGTTACCCACAAGTAGCAGGATCCATAACATCTTCCATGTATCTTGCCTGAAAAAGGAATTGGGGCAGCAGGTGACTGCAACAGAGGAGCTTCCACCAACAGATTATGAGGGGCATTTGGTGCTACAGCCAGAAGCCATCATAGATACCAGGGAGAGGCAGCTGCGGAGTTGGACAGTCAAGGAGTATTTGGTGAGGTGGAGGAACTTGCCGGATGAGGATGCTACTTGGGAGAGAGAAGATTTTGCAGCATCCATCATTGCAGTTGCTTGAGGACAAGCAATGTTTTGGCAAGGAGGACTGTAATATTCCCAATTAGCAGCAGCTAATTGACAATATTAAATTTTGGCCAGTTTACTTTTATAAAGTTAAAGTCAGTTAATAAAGTGGGTGAGAAGACACTCAACCTACACTTAGGAAATAAAACACTTCCTAAAGTCACTTAAGCACTTTTATTTGGTAGCGTGGGCCCAGGGGTCGAAGTGACAGCGTGGGGATAGTGGCAGCGTGGACAGTGTGGGCCCATGGCAGCGCAGAGAGAGATGGACAGCGTGGCCATGTGGGACAATGCAGTTTTGGTGGGGCCTAGGGGAGAGAAAGGCTCTCCAGGCATAAAGAGAGGGAGAGGCTCCTCATTTCCTCATTCAATTATGCATCTTTGTTTGGTCTATTGACATTGAGCACGCTTTTGTTGTTGAGCAAAGTCTGCAAGTTTTGTTTAGCACACCAGGTGTCTCTGAGCGGAGATCCCAACCTCAGCCTCGGGGGACTTCGAGTGCCTGCTCAGGTGAGGAGTTCTATCCGTTGATTTTCAGGTGGGAGCTATAGCATCTTCAGCAGGGATTACGCACTTGCTTGGGCAACACAGTCTTGAGGAGAGATCACACAGTTCTTGGAGGAGGTAGTGCCGGAAGCTGAGATTTATCAGGGGATTCAGCCCGAGTTAGTGAGAAGGGATCAACCCTTAGCTATTCCATAATTTTGGTAGAGGAGGAGGCCACCATCTGCAGAGACACATTCAGGGCCATTATATCCCACTGGGATAGCGTTATTTCTCAAGGGAGGTGTTTCCGGGGTCATCCATTCCGGAAACCCTTTCTGGGCTTTTCTAGGTATTTGGCGGGGAGCTCATTTCCAGAGTCCCGTATTTTTCTGAGTAGGCAAACAGCCCCAAAGAGTCAGCGTATTCCAATAGCAGCAACAGTCTGGCGGTAGTAGCAGCAGCAGCTTGGAGATAATGCAGTCACTGATAGAGCTGCCATTACGGGAGTATTTACGAGAGTATCTCTAGCTTGCCTTGTGCAATCCAAGGTGCCATCATTCTGATCACCTTTGTACTTATTATCACTTTCAGTTATATAAACAAATGGCTTAGTGTTCTCCATGTTTTGCATTCTATGTGTGATGTCCCTCTATTTGCTGTAGTTTCATATTTATGTTGCTTTATATTGTTGTTTATTTCTACTCGGAATATTACAAGATCTAAAAGCCAAAAGCCGGAGTGTGAGACCGGGAGGCCCAGATAAGTGATTCCAGGAGTCAGATCGATCTATTGCTAGGGTGATGCAATGCCTAGAGGAGGTGATGCAGGGCCTACGTAGTCATTATGCAGATACCTCCAGAGGCAGCTTTTCCAATAACCGAATCAGCCGAATTTTCTAGTGATTGTGTGAGGTAAAACTCACAAGTTCTTTCTGCCAGTATTTCTCTCTGTAACTGAATAACCCTTGAGGTATTCAAAGATTTATTCAGGATTTGCTACTACTTAATAATACAAACCCTCAAATCTACTGCACCGATTTTCCCGCATCGGGTTTTTCCGGGGATTTGTGTCCAAAAATAATTATGTCATATGTGTGATTGATTTCTTGCTCAGTTTCCTTTTTCTGGAATCATATTTTTATTCAGTGTAGGTTGCTTCAGTAGTTACTTCAATAATTCAGATTTGAATTAATTATGTAAAAGAAATTTACATAATAGGAGAAGTACACTTAGTTGTTGTAGTAGGATTCCTAAGATTGTGAGATCTAGGAATTTTCACAATTTGCACATTGACTTAAATAATACTGGTTAATTAACCAGTTTTCCTAAGTTTAGACTGCGGAAACATTAAAAAATTGGTTAATTATCTAATTACGTCACTTCTAGGTGGAGTTTCTGGAAATGATTTATGGGTCTTGGAGATCTCATATATTCTAGCCTCTCCACAAAGTTTCATGGCTAGAACACATCTAATGCTACAAAAACTAACACTCCCTCTTCGCGAGGAATGTGTTCTAGTGTTGCACACTATATAGCAACACCCTGTCTCTGCATCATATCCTGTCACGCTATTGATGTCTGGTTGTTGTAGCCCACCAACTATTGCGCAACTCTGATATACGCTGCATCTGTGCTGCTGTTGATCCTGCTGAACTGCTGCCAACACTACAACTTTGTTGTTGCTGCTATTGCAACATCTACAACTGAAAAAAATCCAAAATTCTGAATCAACTATAATCAGTATAATGCATCTGCCACTCGAGTCTCTAACAGCTAATAGCTACTGCACTGTCCACTGAGGACTTTGCGTTGCTGTTGACTTTGCACTGTGCCACCTACAGTGCTGCCAACACTGCACTGCATTCCCCAACATCTGACTTTTACTAGTCTCTGCAACTGTCACTCTGGAATCTGACTGCATCTACTGCCATTGATCCATCCTGCTACTAAATACATTGGGCCCCCATAGCAAGGTATTGATCCAAGAGGTGGACTCCTCAAGGACCCTGCCCATCTATAGCTCTCTGGGGCTACAATACCGAATCACCCCACCTCACTCCTAGAGGTATATCAGTGAACATAGCGAAGTCTTCCCCCATCCTGGAGGAAAGCATGTCGATCTCTGCAAAAGCTGTCTGCTGGTCCTACTTCTTCTTCTTGTCCTTCTTCCTGAGAGGACACTGGGAACTGTAGTGATCGAGCTCACCACACCTGAAGCACTTGACCTTTGACAGGTCCTTCTTCCTCTGCTCCCACTGCCCCTAACTAGAACCCTTAGATGCGAGGGCCACATTCTCCTCCTCCTTCACCATCTTCGATCCGCTGCTGTTGTGGCCACTGATGGAGCTCTTTAGAAGAGCTCCCCTCAATTCCTCTTGCTGCAAGTCAACCCACATCCTATCCCACTCTAGTAACTTGTCTCTTCCCAATATGCTTTGGAAAATCCTTGCCAGTCCTCTGAGTCACTGTTGAGTGCCAATCTCACTACCTCAGTGGGTTGAGGTGCTGCCTCAACAACTAACAACAAGTTTTGGACCTCTTGAATTCTGGTAAGGAAGGGGTATATGCCTTCCCTCTTCTGCATTCAGATGCATCTCATCTTCTCCTCTAAGAACATCTTTCGTTGCTCGGAAGTTCCCTTGTATAACATGGAGAGAGAATCCCACATCTCTTTGGTCGTTCCCTTGGCCGCTATATGTGAGACTATATGATCCCGGACTCCATCCAGGATCAATCGCTTCGCCCACGCCATCTCCTTCCTATATCCCTTCAGCTGATCTGCATCCTGAGGAACTGTTGTTTATTTTTGTAGCATCAGATGTGCTCTAGCCTTGAGATTTTGCAAGGAGGATAATACACATGTATTCTCCAAGACCAAGAAATCATTTAGGGAAATTCCACCTAGAGATGACTTAATTAAAATAATTAATCAGTTTTTAATATTTCCTAAGTCTAAAGGAAATATGATTAATTAAAATGTATTAATTAAGTGATGTGTGAATCTTCTAGAAAAAGGTGTGGATCGAGTCTTAGTTAATCTTAGCCATCAATTAAGTTTTAATCATGGTCATTGAAGTCTCAATGAAAGATTATAAGAAGAACTCGATGGGCACTTGGAGAAGACACTTTTGCTGAGATCAAATTCATTGGAGATCGATTTCCTGAGTAATAACGTTGAGTTTCTGGAGAGAGAGCTAGTGAGTTCATTGCAGTGAGAGAGGAGCAGGGATAGTAAGGTCGGAGGAAGTTTTTCCAGATCCAATGAGTGCATAGCAGAGAGGCAGTGCAGAGGATGTGCAGTGCTTCAGAGGAGATCCGCAATTTTTCTAGGAAGCAGAGGTGATTCAGTGCCAGAAGTCAGAGAGAGTTTTTGGAGGCCAGGAGGGTCCAGTTTCCAGACAACAAAAGATCAGAGGTGAGGAGAAGGTTGTTCCCAGTTATGTGACGTAGAACTGCATAGGTTGATGCAGTGATTGCGCAGAGGCAGCGCAGAGCTAAGGTCAATGTTGGATCACCAGTGGCAGTGAGATTTTTCTCAATAAGCTCATTTTTCAGTTTTTCTCTGTACGATTTTCCAAGTTGGGAAATCATAGATTTGTATTCAAAATTTACTACTGCTTAATATACAAACCCTCAACTGTTGCACCGGTTTTCCCGCATTGGGTTTTTCTGGGGACATTTGGTCCAAAAATAAATGAGTTATTTGTTTGTGTGTTTCTATCTTTCCTGCGTTGTATGTATTTTCTGCAGTATTTATTTGTGAGGGCTATAGTGTATTGATTTCGATATTTACAGTAGAACACGATAAATAATTTGTTCAGTAAAATACCAAATAGAAGAAATCTAATCAGTTGCTGCAGTAGGATTCCGAGTAACGGAATTTTCACATGGTATAAGAGCGTAGATAAGAAGTAGAGGATCTCAGTTGCATAAGGAAAGAGGGAGCTTCGAGGCACTGCGTAGGCAGCTGCTCGAAACCCCAAGAGGTTGCGTAGTACATTAGCTAGTAGGGCAATTTTTGAGGAAAATTTGTTTCTCTGAGTGGGCCGACAAAGAACAAAATTTCCAGATCAAGGATTGTTAGAGGAAGAGGGAGCAACAACGTTTTTCTTGCAAAGAAGATCTTCAGCTGGGACGCAGTTATTTTGCAGCAATTGTTGGTAGAATAACATCTAAAGGGAAGAAGATCACACACTAAGGGAATTACTTCCTCAGGGAACTTCTAGCCAAGAAGTTCAAATTCTCCACGCAGAGCAACAGTAGGTGTGAGCAGATTTTCCCACCCCAGCAGGGAGTGCGTAGAGCCAGTCAGTAGCTGCGCAGAGGAGAAGAGATAGAGTTCCAAATTTCAAGTGAGATGGCATCATCAGGGTTGAGAGATCATGACCGATTGGATGGCTCAACAAACTACGTGATCTGGAAGGCCAGGGTTTCCTACCTTCTAGACGAATATGATCTCAAAACCTATATCAGTTCAGTGGTAGCTGTGCTGCTGTACCCATGGACCCAGATCAACATAAGGCCTACAAAAAGGAGATGGCAAAAGCAAAGAGGCTGATTCTCGATGGATTTCGACATCACGTGGTATCGCACATTGCTGGCAAAGATACCGCCAAGCAGATGTGGGATGCCCTTGCTACACTATACCAGGGATCTTTCGAGCAGCAGAAGATGTATCTTAAGGAGAAGCTGAGATGTATCAGGATGGAGAAGGGGGAGCGCATAGACCCCTTCCTCACTAGGCTTCAGGATGTCCGAGATCAGCTGTCTGTTGTAGGGTCAGCGCCCCAACATACAAAATTGGTGTGGTTAGCTTTGAAAAGTGTTTCCAAGGACTGGCAAGTCTTTTTCCAAAGTATCCTGGGCAGAGACAAGTTTCCAGAGTGGTACCAAATGTGGGATGATCTACAGCAGGAGGAGATGAGGCGATATTTGGTGAAGAGCACCATCAGTGGTAGCAGCAGCAGCAATGGGACAAAGCAAGTGAAGGAAGAGGAGAATGCGAACCTCGCATCAAAGTGGCAGCAACAGCAACGTGTGAAAATTCCTAAATCTGGAATCCTATTGTAGCAACTAGAAAATATTTAGCTAATTATTATTCCTTACTTCACAATTTATTTGCAGTTATTCTATGGAAAACACTGAATACATCACACTGCAACCTTCACTACATAAAATAATATACGAAAACAAGAACTAAGCAAGAAAGAAATCAAACACACATATGACACTGTTATTTTTCGCCAAATGTTCCCAGAAAAACCCAATGCGGGAAAATTGGTGCAACAACTGAGGGTTTGTATTATTAAGAAGTAGTTTTGAATACAATCTAGGATGCCTTACTGGCCATCCATACAAAGAAAATAATTGAGAAAGAGTTAGTGAGAAAATGACCTCACACTAACACTAGAGATCCGACACTGACCCAACGATGAACTGACAAGCCCCACGCTGCCTCTATGCAGATCTGCATCACTCTACCTAGGGACTAGGTTAATCCCTTCAGTTGGTCTTTCTGTTGGCTGGATGCTAATCTTATGCTCCTCCAGTCTCACACCCCATCTCTTCGACATTGGATTTGATTGATCCTCATCAAAATAGTGAATCTCTTCAAAGGTTCAGCGTTGCCTCTGCATGGCTCTGCGCTACCCAGCATAGCCCTTACGCTGCCCCTTTTCTATCCTCTTCTCTGCCTTCTCTGCAATGTATTCCCGACTCAGGAAAAATATCCAACCGGAACTATTTCTGCCCCTCACTGCATAGAATCAACTCGATGATCTCTCTGGCTGCTCTGTGCTACTCTCTTGAGAAAATCGATCTCTAGACCCTCTCCAGTGTGTTTTCCAAATGCCCATCAAGCGTTCTCTTATAACCTTCTCGTTGAGAAATCAAAGACCCGGATTAAAACATAATCAAGGGCTAAGATTAACTTGACTTGATATTCGTCTTTTTCTAGAAGATTCACACCCATTTCAATTAATATACTTTGATTATTTTAATTCCGTAAGTTTAGACTTAGGCTCCCATTAAAAATAATTAATTATTTTAATAAAACCCCATCCGGGTGGAATTTCCCAAAACACTCTCTGGGTATTTTGGAATACATGTGTCTAAGCCTCCCTGCAAAATTTGAGACTTAGAGCCCATCCGATGCTACCAGAAATCAACACTCCCTCTTAGCGAGGAATGTGCTCTAGTAATGCATTCTGCTAAAGCATTACACTGATTTTGTAACATCTCCCTCTGCATTGTTGATGCCTAACATTGTTTCCCACCAACTACTGCGCTAATGCATCTATGCTACTGCTAACCCTACACACTGCTGCCAACTGCATCTGCACTGCAACTTTGCTGCTGCTGCAGCAGAAAAACATCCAAAATACTGAACTAAGTGTTCAGCATGATGCATCTGGTACTAAAGATCTGACTGTTGCTAGTCTCTGCGCTTTTCTTTACTGCACAGCTGCCAACTCTGCTCTGTGTTTCCCAGTCTCTAGTGTTCTCTAGCCACTACACTGTCACTCTAGAACTCCTCTGCACCAACTTACACTGGTCCATCCTGCTACTTCTGATATGGGCTCCCATAACAAGGTATTGATCCAAGAGGTGGACTCCTCGAGGATCCTATCCAACTGCAGTTCTTTCGAACTACAGTTCTAGATCAGCCCAATTCTCCCCTAGATATATGTGGGCTATCATGGTGAACTCTTACTCCTCGATCCTTGCAGCTGCAGCCTACAGATCATGTTTCTCATCCTTGTCCTTCTTCTTGAGAGCACGCTGTGTAGTGTAGTGACCCATCTCACCACACCGGAAACACTTGATCTTTGAGACGTCCCTTTTTTGCCTCCGCTGCTCCTGCTATCCTTTGTATGCAAGGGCTGCATTCTCTTCCTCCTTCTTCGGCTTCGACCCACTGTTGTTGCTACCATCAATTTTATACTTGATCATATCTCGCCTCATCTCTTCCTGCTTAAGAGCGGCCCACATCGATTCCCAATCAGGCAACCTTTCTTTGCCCAGGATGCTCTGGAAAAAGACTTGTCATTCTTATGAGACTGAGTTTAGGGCCAATGTTACCATCTCCGTGGCCTGAGGCGCTGATTTGATAGCTTCCAACTGATCTCGGGTTTCCTGAAGCTTTGCAAGGAATGGATCAATACTTTCTCCCTTCTGCATCCTCATATATCGCATCTTCTCCTACAAATACATCTTCCGCTGCTCGAAAGATCCTTGATACGTCGCTATGGCATCCCACATCTCCTTGGCAGTACCTTTGCCATCTATGTGACATACTACATGATCCCTCACTCTGTAGAGGATCAACAGCTTAGCCTTCACCATATTCTTCTTGTAGGCTTTTAATGGATCTACATCTACGGGGACAGCTACCACATTCTCGATAAAAGCCTTGAGATTATGCTCATCTAACAGACAAGTGATCCTTTCCTGCCAGATCACATAGTTAGAGGCACCCTCCAACAGATCTTAATCTCTCAGCCCATTAGCTGCCATATTTGCCAATAAAACAAAAAGTAAATCTGCTCCCTTTCTCCTCTGCGCAGCTGCTACGCTAGCCTACACACTCCCTACTGGAGTATGTAGATCTACTCCTCGCTACAGCTGCTCTGCAACTGAGAAATAGAATTCCTTGGCTCAAAATTCACTGAGGAAGAAATTCCCTCAAAAAGTGTCTTCTTCCTTCCTCTAACGCCAACGAATGCTGCAAAAAAACTGCGTCCCACAGAAAACTGCTCTGTGATAAATCTATTGCTGTGCTGCGCCTCTGCCGCTGACAAATCACGAACAGGAAACTCCTACCTCTCTGTCGACTCACTCAAAGAGAGACTTCCTCGCAAATCTTTCCCTTTCTAGCCCGTAATATGCAATCCCTTGGGGAACCGATCTACTGCCTACGCAACTATTCGATCTCCTTCTTTATCTTCAATGCTAAGTTCTTCTAGTCTGCTCTCTTGCTTCACCCGCACTGCTCTGATACCATGTGAAAATTCTTATATCCGGACTCCTATTGTAGCAACTGGAAAATATTTGCCTAATTTTTATTCATTACTTAACAATTTATTTGCAATTGTTCTACGACAAACACTGAATACATCACACTGCAACTTTCACTACATAAAATAATATACGGAAACAAGAACTGAGCAAGAAGGAAATGAAACACACATATGACACCGCTATTTTTGGACAAATGTCCCCAGAAAAAATCAATGCGGGAAATTCGGTGCAACAATTGAGGGTTTGTATTAATAAGCAGTAGTTCTGAATACAATCTAGGATGCCATACTGGCCATCCATACAAAGAAAATAACTGACAGAGAATTAGTGAGAAAATGACCTCACAGTGCACACTAACACTGGAGACCCGACACTGACCCAACCCTGAACTAACAAGCCCCACACTACCTTTGCGATGCCTCTATGCAGTCTCTGCTCATATCTGCGTCACTCCCTTTGGCTGGTCTTTCTACTAGTTGAATGTTGATCTTCTGCCCCTCCCGTCTCACACCCTGACTCTCAAGCACTGGATCTGACTGATCCTCAGCAAAATAGCGGATCTCTTTAGAGGCTCAGCGCCGCCTCTGCGTGGCTCTGCGTTGCCCAACGTAGCCCCTACGCTTCCTCTTCTGCGTCCTCTTCTCTGCCTTCTTTGCAATGTATTCCCGACTCAGGAAAAATCTCCAACAAAAACTATCTTTGCCCCTCACTACGTAGAATCAACTCGATGATCTCTTTGGCTGCTTTGCGTTGCTCACTTGAGAAAATCGATCTCTAGACTCTCTCCATTGTGTTTTCCAAATGCCCATCAAGCCTTCTCTTATAACCCTCTCATTGAGAAATCAACGGCCCAAATTAAAACATAATCAAGGACTAACATTAACTTGAATTGATCTTCGTCTTTTTCTAGAAGATTCACACCCATTTCTATTAATATACTTTAATTATTTTAATTCCCTAAGTTTATACTTAGGCTCCCATTAAAAATAGTTAATTATTTTAATAAAACCCCATCTCGGTGGAATTTCCCAAAACACTTTCTAGATTTTTTGGAATACATTTGTCTAAGCCTCCTTGCAAATTTTGAGACTTAGAGCACTTCCGATGCTACCAAAAATCAACACAACACAGGAGGAAGGACCTTTCCAAGGTCAAATGCTTCAGATGTGGTGAACTTGGTCACTACAACACTCAATGTCCTATCAATAATAAGGACAAAGAGGAGATGCAGGATCAGCAGGCTGCATCTGCTGAGAAAGAAAGGTTGTCCTACAGACTGGAGGAAGAGTTTGCCATGATCACTGACATACCTCCAGGGATGAGGTGGGGTGATTTGGTTTTGTAGCCCCAGAGAGCTACGAATGGCTAGGATCCTTGAGGATTCCACCTCTTGGATCAATACCTTGCTACGGGAGCCCATAGAAGCAATAGAAGGTTGGACCAATTATAGTTGGTGCAATGAGGTGCCAGAGTGAGAGATGCAGTAGCTAGTAGCAGTCAAGGCTAAGTAGCGCAGAGTAGAATTGGAAGCAGTGTAGTGAGCACAATGCAGAGTCCGCAGCAGCGCAAAGGCTTTAGTGACAGCGTAGAGACTAGCAACAGTGCAGAGGCTTTAGTGACAACGCAGAGACTAGCAACAGTGCAGAGGCTTTAGTGAGAACGCAAAGACTAGCAGCAGTGCAGAGGCTTTAGTGACAGCGCAAAGACTAGCAGCAGTCAGGACTCGGGTGACAGAAGCATCAGACTGAACACAGTTGGTTCAGCTTGATGGACAGTTCTCAGTAGCAACAACAACAGAGGATATATAGTTACAGATGTTGCCGTAGCAGCAGCAACAAAGTTGCAGTGCAGATGTTGTAGTTGGTAGCAGTTCAGTAGGGTCAGCAGCAGCACAGATGCAGCGCAAAATCAGATGTGTGTAGTAGTTGGTGGGCAGCAGTAGCCAGACATCTGCAGCATAGCTGGAGATGGTGCAGAATTAGAGTATTGCTATCAAGAGGGAAGCAATAATAAAGCACATTCCTTGATAAGAAGGAGTGTTGTTTTTGTACCATTGGATGTGTTCTAGCCTTGAGATTTTGCAGGGAGGTTAAGACACATGTATTCTCCAAGACCCAGAAATCGTTTGGGGAAATTCCATCTAGAGATGACTTAATTAAAATAATTACTCAGTTTTTAAT
This sequence comes from Pinus albicaulis, assembly GCA_034641835.2. Taxonomy (NCBI): domain Eukaryota; kingdom Viridiplantae; phylum Streptophyta; class Pinopsida; order Pinales; family Pinaceae; genus Pinus; species Pinus albicaulis. The sequence goes on along the minus strand of CM076583.1, from coordinate 1,294,343,747 downwards.
ATTTTATTTAAAAGGTATTAATTAAGTCAGGCGCGAATCTTCTAGAAAAAGGCGTGGATCGAGTCTTAGTTAATCTTAGCCATCGATTAAGTTTTAATCGTAGCCGTTGAAGTCTCAACGAGATATTATAAGAACTCGATGGGCACTTGGAGAACACACTTTTTCCGAGGTCGAATTCACTAGCAGATCAATTTCCTGAGTAGCAGTGCCGAGTTGCTAGAGAGAGAGCTAGTGAGTTCATTGCAGTGGGAGAGGAGCAGGGATAGTAAGGTCGAAGGAAGTTTTTCCAAATCCAGTGAGTGCATAACAGAGAGGCAGTAACTGCCATAGAGAGGCAATGCAATGCTTGAGAGGAGATCCGCAATTTTGCTGGGAAGCAGAGGTGATTCAGTGCCACAAGCCGGAGAGAGTTTTCGGAGGCCATGAGGGTCCCGTTTCCAGACAACAAAAGATCAGAGGTGAGGAGAAGGTTGTTCCAGCTGTGTGACGCAGAACTGCATAGGCTGATGCAGAGGAAGCACAGAGCAGCTCTTCCAGAGCTAAGGTCAGTGCCAGATCACCGTTGACAGTGATATTTTTCTCACTAGTCTCATTTGTCAGTTTTTCTCTATATGATTTGCCAGGTTAGGCATGTTAAGATCCTATAATTCATAGGATCAAATGGTGATTGAAAATTTTCTTTCAGTTCATGATAAATTGTAAATAGTATTGCATTCTGCAAATGATTTTCAAAAAAAAGTAGAAAATAAAAAATGAAAAAAAAGTATATGAAAGAAAGAAATTTAAAAAAAAAAAACGTAGGGGACAGAAAAAATATAGAAAAAAGAAGGAAATCAAAGAAAAAATAAAAAAATAAAGGAAAAAGAAAAGACAAAAAGAAAAATTATATGAGAAATGTCCCCCTAGGTGAGCTAGTCCAAATGCCACCAGAAAAATAAAAAATTTAAATCAAGAGTTTCATTTACAAATTTTGCAAATAAGTGTGCAGCTTGTTTAAATGCCACTTAGAATTGATTGTTATTTTGTCAAATAGATTAGGTTAGGATAATAAATCAACCATCTAGTTTAATTTTTTTGAAATGGTTAGTTAGATTAGAGAAAATGAGGCTGCAAGCTAAAATGCATGATTAGATGATGCAGGAGCATCAAAGCTAAATTTTTATTATTCCTTTATATAATTTAGGGGGTGAGATATTTTTATTATTTATTTAATTATTTTATTCATTTTTAATAAATTAGGAGAGAAAATATAAATGTGAGGATTATTGTAAATATTCCTTAAATAATTAAGGATATGAGTGGAGTTGAATTAGGTAGATAATCTAGGGATTAGGAATTCCATAAACGGAACTTAGTTGAGTCCAAAAAAAGATAAATCTAATTTAGATTTTAAGTTGAGATTTGTGTGGAGGAAATTATGGAATGGAATAAATTATATTTATGTATAAATATGTAGCTTGTGAGGGTGAGAAAGGGCAAGCGAGGAAGTGAGGAATACAGAGAGAGTAAGAGAAATGGTTTGAAGGGCCGAGAGCCAAGAGGCCGCCCATTGTAATATTTGGCCAAAGAGTTTTTATGTTTTTATATCAGTATTTTATTTGTATGGCTCTCTTTCCTTCATATGTATTTTGAGCTGAACATATTTGTGGGTTTAATGAAGAATTTTATTTGAGAAGATAACACATGAGTTTTTACATGTTGGGATCTGATTTAACCCAGTATCCTGGCATCATTTGGTATCAGAGCCTTGTGTATAATTTTTCTGCTACCTAGATTGTCATGAAGGATCTACCTATTGAAATCTGTCTTCATATGAAATTGTGATAGACCTGTCATTTATGTTGCGAAATGGTTCTTGAGAATGTTTCATGTTGAAATTGTGTTTAAGTGTTGATCCCGATCTGCATGGCACACTGCGTGGAAGATATCAGTAGTGGAGGTTGTGTGTGGACATTGAAATGAAGAGAAATTTGTGAGAGTTGTGAAAGACGTGATCGTGTGAAATCTACAAACCACAAATGTTTGTGATCTGTTAGTAAGAACACAAAAGCTTGAAGATGATTCAAAAGACAGCAGATGCGTAGCATGAGAATGTTTTTCCGCAAACCGTGAAGCCATGAAAGTGACCAAGAATTGAAATCCAAGCTACTCTCCTCAACGTCTTCGATATCATCTCTTCCTCACTTGAATTTAATCATTCTGAGTTGTTCAAGGAAAAGGCCGTGAAGCAAGAATCGAGATTCATGATCTCCAATGAACATAGTGTCGAAGCTGAAGGAGGTTCAAGGATCAATGCCAGAAGCCACATGGATCCTATTGGAAGATCCAGGATTTGGAGCGAAAATCATAAGTCTGTAGTAAGTGTGAAGCCGCACCACTGGTGAGGTTCTTAACGCACTTGGCAAAGGAAGTATCACATGCGACGGCATATGATTAAGAGCTCGAGTGGGTGTAACGTCTGGTAGGCAGCATGTTAATACCGGTGGGAGCTGCGGTATGGGCAATTCACGCCTCCAAGAGCAAGCCTCGTGACATAAGACCACGCACAGCAGACTATGCCACGGGTTGAACGTTACGTCTTGACCATCGCTACTTGGAAGACTGATAGTAAATGCTGTGAACAGGCTTGACAATTTCCGTGTCTGATTTGTTTGAGATGAGCGTTGGCTCCATACTGAGTTGAATGTTTTTTTTTATGGATCCCAAATGTAGTTTTTAATCATGTTATTATTATATACAATAACAATGGTCCTTTGAGAACTCACCGATTATTGTAATAACTGGAGTTTGCATAAAGCTGCAATATTTCATTATTATAGGTATAAATAGAGAGGTATTTGGGATTGCATACAAAGTAATGAAGAATGGATCAATTCCATCATTTTGAAGAGTAAACCTGGGCCTTAATAGAATTGAACATTTTGTAAAGAAATTTTAAAGTGGAATTTGTCACCTTGTATCATTTGTGGTATCAAAGGAAAACGCACTGGAATGGCAGTAGATTACTCTGGCCTGAACGAGAAGGTGAATGCTGGAAATGGAGATGACGTGAAGTGGCCAACGAATGATACAGGTGTAAAGGTTAATGCGAAGAACCGTAAGTCAACCGGTCCAAAGAGTTGGAACCAGGAACAACTAAGAAGCGGAGTTGAGAGGATGGTTTTGAAAACCAATAAGGGTTTTTACATAGCTTTGAAGAGGTAAGTTGGGACAACGTGGACCCAGATTAATGTTGATTGGCATTCGTAAACAGCAAAGCGGATTGGTGAGCACGTATGAGCAATGAATCAAGGTGAGTTGGTATTAAGTGTGGGGCGGTATATAAATTCATTGACATGTTTGTTAACCAAAGAAAATGGATGATCTCAAATTTGCCAACAATGCTAGATCGTGGAGTATGAGAGTCTAAGACAGAGGTTTTAATATACAAAGCACGGAGGAAGCTTGAAGGTAAGATAACGAAAGTTAGTGTGGCTTATTAATGATTTCTATTATATAAATTATATAATAGAAATAAAATAAAATGGATAAAAGCATAAGTGTATAAAGATTATGGTTGGGGTTATAACCATAGCGCTGGAAAAAAAAACTGAAAAGCTTCCACATATGAGGTTTCCTCCATTTGGGATTTTTAGAAAACACATTTTATATGTGGTTGTGGCAATGTGTGGTTGCATCATTTTGGTAGGTACAGAGAAATATGCATTTTTTATGTGAGAGGATTTATTATGCCTAATGTGGATTCTTTGCAGTTTTGTAAGTCATTTTGGACCAAAGCTTGTAGTCGGAATGGGAAAATCCTTTTGATTGTGTTTTAAGATTATAAACACAATTTCTTGATGTTGAAGAATCTTTGTTTTACCATCATGTGGCGGCATCTAAGAGGTGTTATTCAGAATGAAGGTGATGTACGAGTTGTACATTATTCATTGAAGAAGTTAAAAACATGTTCTCTGTACACAGGTGAAGAGATGTGAATTGATGTTGTATGGTGCATAAAAGTGCAGGGAAATGTTTGCATTAAGATGACGAGCTTATGGGCATGCGAGTATTTACAGTGACAAAGACGGCACAGAAGAGTGGAAACCAGAGAATTGAGATTGCAGAGAGAAAGGTTTATTAATAACCTTATCAGGAGCATGAGGTATGATAATTCAGGAAGGTATTTTTGAACATTGAAGATTGAATGGTTTATTTATTTTCACCTTAAAATAAATCTTGAAAAACCTGAATTGCATTTCGACTAAAGACTTCAGTATCATGTGAAATGATAAGGGCAAACTGAAGATTTGTCATAAGAATGAAGTATGAAAGAGAGTGAAGATTTTACATCCTAAAGATGTCTTAGGGGTGTATGTTTGTTGGAGGATTGTATAACTTGAATTAAGTCAAAATATCCACTATCATTATTATTGGGGCAAAGCTTGAAGTCAAAACAGATGTTAGAGTCAAATGAAAGTTTGGATAGTTTGAGTTAAGATTGAGTATTTTTCATCCAAGATGAAGAATCAGTGTAAGTCTGAAATCAAAGAGTCGTAAGCTAAGTAAAAAATCTGAATGTAATGGAGTGCATGATCGGCAGAGCTCGACACCCAAAGAATTGGTCATTGTAACACATGAGTTACTAAAAGTTTTGTTTGCAGCAAAGTGAAGCAAGAGGGTTGCCAGAGATTGGTTCCAAGACAGAGAACCAAGAGAAGCCAAGCACAGGAGGAAAAATTGCATTTTTGATGAATGGCAAGTGTGAAGGATTGGTGAAAGGAGGATTGAATGAAATCCACACGTGAACAAATGAAGTTCACCAAGGAGGGGAAGATGACTGTTGATAGTCATTTCCGAAGATCTGATGAAGACCACAGCAGAGGGAAGAAGAAGGAAAATGCCAAGGTAAGTGGCATATGTGAGCAGTTGACAGATGAAGATTATGAGTGGGAGAAGGCTGAGATAACAGTTCACCTTGAATTGTTAATGAAATTGTTGCAGAAAAATGTGAAAGACCAGACACATGGTTGGACCATGAGAAAGAAGGTAAAGTGGCAGAGACTACACGCAAAGAGGGAAAAGAAGGTAAACGTACAATTGACGGAAGAGCTGAGGAAGCTCGAGCAGATGTTGGGTTGTGAAACACTCAGAGAGGCTGAGTTAAAAATGGATGTTTCCATTTGTGGCCCAGAATAGGATGAAATTCTAGGTGAAGAGATCAATGAGGAAGATCTCATGGACTATTGGGATAGTTCAAAAGAGTCTGAAGATGTGTTGGCAAGAGAAGCAGATGAGGCTATGGAGCCTTGCATTTTTTCTCACAGTTTATGTATGTTTGCAGGATGTGCGAAAGATGGTGAACAGTCTGGTGAAACTGTCACAGAGGAGAATGAAACTCTTGAGGTGGAGTCTGATGGAGAATGCCTTTCAGAGGTGGAAGGTACTGATTTGTTGCAACAGGAAGAAATCATAAATGAATTCTTGGTTGGGGTAAGACAGCCAGTTAAAGTTGTTATGGACCAGGAGCATAAAGGAAATGCTGAAGAGATATTCCAAGGAGGTAAACAAATGTATTTGTTTAATGAAATTGTTGACAGAATTTTGCAATGTGATGAAATAGAAACCAAGACAACTCAGGAAGATTGCCAGAAGAAGAATGAAGCTGGGAAGGAAAGTTGTAATGAAGTGTTGGAAAGATTTCATATGGAAATCGAGTTCTTAGAACGATGGCTTAAGGAACCTGAGGGAGAAGTGAAGATTGCAGAACCTGATCCAGAAGAAATTACAGTTACTATGTGTGATAGGGATGAAATCTTTTTAACATTTATGGAGTTGAATGAATGTTGTAACTTTTCAAATAATAATGTAACTGTAAGTATAGAAAACGACATTAACAGATATGATGTCGAAATCAGAGAAATTGAGCAGAAATTATTTGGCATTGGGATGAAAGATCAGGAACAACAAGAAATTTATGTCAGTAGGGACATAAAGGAAACAGTAAACCAAGAGGATGAAGATGAAAGCAGCCAACAGTTCAAAACAGGATCTACTGAAATCCAGAAAGTCGATGATGGGAGATTGGTGCTTGAAGCATCAAAAGAGACCAAAAGGTCTTATCTTTTTAAAACTAACAGTTTGTTGGTGAATGCAGGTACAGCACTGGATGAGAAATTTGTTGCTTTAAAAGCAACCAAAGACTATAGTTGTAATCAAGAAGAAATTCTTGATTATTTTCCATTGCAGAAAGTTGAGTGTTCAACTCAGTTGGAGGCAAAAGAATTCAACAAAGAGGAATTGCTCCAAGGAATTGGCGAAAGAACGTATTGGAAAAGCCGATGGAATCCAATTGACCGAGTAAATGATGAGTTACCAAATCGAGTTGATACTTTGAAGGACCAGCGACAGAATAGAGTTTGGAATCCTGGAGGGAACAAGTCATCAGGACTTGTGGCTATCGCATTATTACAGAAAAGCGACAGACCTCAGAGACAAGAGTCTATGGAAACTTCTCTACATGGGGAGTCTGATGCAGGAGCATCAAAGCTAAATTTTTATTATTCCTTTATGTAATTTAGGGGGTGAGATATTTTTATTATTTATTTAATTATTTTATTCATTTTTAATAAATTAGGAGAGAAAATATAAATGTGAGGATTATTGTAAATATTCCTTAAATAATTAAGGATATGAGTGGAGTTGAATTAGGTAGATAATCTAGGGATTAGTAATTCCATAAACGAGACTTAGTTGAGTCCAAAAAAAGATAAATCTAATTTAGATTTTAAGTTGAGATTTGTGTGGAGGAAATTATGGAATGGAATAAATTATATTTATGTATAAATATGTAGCTTGTGAGGGTGAGAGAGGGCAAGCGAGGAAGTGAGGAATACAGAGAGAGTTAGAGAAATGGTTTGAAGGGCCGAGAGCCAAGAGGCCGCCCATTGTAATATTTGGCCAAAGAGTTTTTATGTTTTTATATCAGTATTTTATTTGTATGGCTCTCTTTCCTTCATATGTATTTTGAGTTGAACATATTTGTGGGTTTAATGAAGAATTTTATTCAAGAAGATAGCACATGAGTTTTTACATGCTGGGATCTGATTTAACCCAGTATCTTGGCATCATTAGATCAAGTTAATTTTTAGTTTAGTGCTAAAAAGCATTAAGATTAGGCCTAGTTACGCTAAAGAGCGCATGTAAATAAAGTAGGGATTAAAAAATATCTCATAAAGTTCAAAGTTTGGTTAATAACCAATGGATCAGATTGAATCGCACCTGGATCAATGACGATAATCTTATTTCACACCCCCCCAGATCTCCTGACGCTTTTAACACGAGGAGACCGCATTCGAAACAGCCGGACCCACAATGTTACGTGGCGCCCTCACAACACTTAAGCACCCCCCGAAAATTCCACACCATTGACCATTCTTCCATCCGCCAATATTACCATGCCACGTTATCGGCCCGACCCCACTGCCACTCAGCCCTCCTCCTCCCCTCATACTCCACCATTTCACCCTTGTGGACCCCAATCCCTATGATCATTTAACCATTTGATTCGCCCCCCCCACCTGTATTCGTTACATCCCCAATTAACCGTTTCCACCTAGCACTCCATTTCCACGTCGACCAACAGTTGTTGCCATTAATGACTCTCACTCCTACGCAACGGATCCACTCCCCTTGCAACGGTAAACTGGTAATGACATACCAAACTAAATTTCTATTTAATCCCGGAACATTGTAAAGTTAGTTTTCCTCACTAATTTTTTCTCCTACCAGTTAATTGCTATAGGTTTCAGACTGTGACAAGAACCGGTAAATCTCCCTGTCGATGTAATTCAAGCACAAACCCCGAATTAGATCCATATTACAGGCAACATCCCGAACTCTTTACCTTCCAATCAACCTCCAAATCTAGGCAATTCAAACATTTATTCATTTCTTTCTAATCTACATTTTATTAATGGCCCCAAAAGGCAAATCCCCCAAGAATAAAGGGAAGAAACCCGATGAGAACCCGATTCTGCCCCCTCCCATTGACCTGAATCACTTGCCTCTTGTTGATCTGCAATATAAAATTGCAGACGCCATCTGCGAATTCGACTTGCTCGAACTTCACAGTTGGTTAAAACAAAAATTCCTTGACCAGCAAGATGATCTAAGAATATGGGAGCCTTCCCTTCCACAATTTATGTTTCTCCAAACTCACTTATTCCCTGAATTTATTTCTTGGGGTCATGCTAGCTATGTACCATCTTAGAGAGCCATAGTAAGTCGTAATGGTGAAATTCTCATCACCATTACAGTTGAAACCATATCCCAAATGCTTCAAGTTAATTATTTTGAGTCTGTCGTGCCTTTGTCCACAGGTTATCTCACTGAATTATATAAAAATTTGACTTTCCCATAGAGAGAAAATATCTTTGAGATATTTCTCCTTGAGGATGCCCAACTTCCTAAAACTAATCCTCCTTATTCCTCCTCAATGTTTCCAAAAGCATCCAAGCAAATCATCACCATTATTTCATATATCCTTGGCTACTATTCAGACCAATGGATTGATGAAGCCATTATTAGTTTCCTCTCAATCTTTTCCATAGATGATAAGCCCATAATTTTTAATTACAGTCAATATATTGCAGATACCATGCATGATTAGTTAGATAAGTTTCCCACAGAGGGAGCCTCTAAGTATTATGTTTATTGGTATACTTATTCATCTACAATCAAGCAGACGTGTTTCCTTTCACTCTACAGAGGATGAATGAGCAGGGTGAAGCCCAGTCAGTAATACATTGGACATCCTTGATAAGAAGGAATTCCACATAATTTTCCTTCACAGAGTATGTAGATCAGTTATTGTACACTATAGTTTGCCTTCTAAATAGTGAATTAGAGCCCTGGATAAGAGCAGATGTTCAGAATATTTTGCACTTAAGTGATCAAGTAAGACAGGTGACTGGTATTTATACCAGAATTATACAAAAATCAGGGTGTATGGGTGTGAATTTCCACCCTATAGGCTACAAAAATATGTACCTATGAGACTTTTATCATTAGAGTACATAAGAAAAATGATACATATGGATGACATGCACTTTGTGGCTTCCAAGAAGAAAGCTCAGTTTAAGATTAAAGCACATGTAGGGCCCTTTGTCTGCAATGCCAGAACAATTGGCCGAGAATTTGATTTGCAGCTAAAACAAATGAATTTCAAGCTAAGTTTCACATGGTCCTATGACCCTTTTGGTTTAATTTCGAAGTTAAGGGTAGAGCAAAAAACAACACCAAATAGACATACTCCTCGGCCATAAATCGAGTAGTATATGAACCAAAAGCAATGGGAAGAGAACTCCCTGCAAGAGGCAGACGAACAGGTTATCTCCACCACAACCTCTCAGACTCCTACACCCTAGGAGAAATAGGACAAACCAGAGAAAAGGATAAGACTAGAGTCCCCAATCAAAGAAATTGAAGCCAAAGAATTTTTAATTTATAAGAAGAAACAAAAAACAAATTCATCACCAGCATTTCAAATAGGAAACAAAGAGCAGGAAACCATTGTGCTGACAGGTCTTCATGCATCCTCCAGGGATGATGATATTATCACAGGCTCTCCCTCTTCTTCAACTACAAAAGATCCTCCTGAAACTTCATAGTCAACAAATTTGGCTCAAGACACTGCTAAGCCCAACATCTTTGCAAATTACAAAGCTATTAAGCAAAGAAATGAAATGTTGAAGGCCTCCACATATTCACAATTTTGGAAGCAGACTGCAACATCACAGCATAGGCTGCTTTCAGCCTTTGATACTGAGAAAAGCAAAATGCAGATTGCCTTCCTGGAAGCCAAAGTGCTAGCTCCAAAGACATTAGAAAATTATGAGGAGCATGTTTTTTCATTTGATGAAAAGCAAATCCATCCCATTAATCAAATGGAAATGCATAAGCAGTCTAGTGAAATGATGTATTCTTCACTGACAAATGTAGCTATGTCAGCTTCAATGTCGCAGGCCTCAGTGAATAATACATAGACTCAACTCAAATTGGAAAGGATTTCATCCTTAGCCAAAGACGCCAAAATTAAGTCATTGGAGGACTTAATAATCAAATTTTTATACAATCCAAATGATGTGATGGCTGCAGAAGAGATAATAAAGAGGAAATTTTTTGATATTGCAGCACTAAGAAAACAGTTGAAACTGCCTTCCACTGAAGACCCACAAGCCAAGGAATTTGGAGAAATAGAGAAGGAGAAAGAAGAGATGTTTAAGATTATTATTGAGCAGAATAGTCAGATTAGCAATATGGAGGTAGAGTTAGAGAAACTTCTCAAAGAAAAAGATCAGACAACACAATTAGCCATAGTCCCTCTTACAACAGTTCCCATTGCAGTAGCTACAACACCAGGTGCATCCACATCGACATCTGAACCAACACAGACAACAGATGAACTAGTGAAAGCTATGGACAACCTGAATCTTCACCAGCAAGATATTGCAAGATTAAAATATCAATTGAAAGTAATGTCAGAACAATAGCTGAAGATTGATAGCTCTTATGTTGCAGAGTTGCAGAAAAGCCATCAACTAACATTAAAGGTTCAACAGTTGCAGAGTGAGTCAGTAATGGCCCATACTTTGGCCCAAGCCAGAGAAAACATATGGACAAAAATAAATGAGGCAATCACACATCTATGGCCTTCCATTCAAATCGTATTTGAGCAGCAGGAGCTGATAAAACAAACCAAGGAAAATTTAGGACAGAAGCCTAGAGAAGCTACAACTATTATCAAGCTCTTATATTCCAAAAACAGTGTGGAATTGGAAGAGTTGGGGATCCAAGACAAAACAAAGACAATTCTAGAGGTCAAGAAAAATCACATCAAAAGAAGCCTTATGCTTCAACTGGAGAATAAATGCCAGAGTTTGGATATCAGTATTCAGAGATTCCATAAAAAGATGCAGGTGTTGAACAGGAAAGGTCTACCAAGATTAGTAAATGAAGAAGAAAATCTAATCAATTTGCATGAATACCAAGAAAAGCTGGAGAAAATTACCCAAGACAGATCTAGATTTGCAGTCATCAAAGGCCACCTCACAGGGAAGGCCTTCATGGAGGCATTGGAGTTTGATTTATTCATTAGTCATGAGCTCAGGAATTTTTTCATCAACAAGCCCACTTTCCAGAAATACACAGAGGTTGATGAAGCCTAAAAAAAATTAATTAAGTTTTCTGCACAACTACAACGCAACAGGATTCCAGGCACAGTTAGCAATAGTCAGTAACAACAACCTCGAGATTTGTGCCAGCAAGTCAAACTGTTTAGATAATTCCTATAATTTTGTGCTATTTTTGTAATTCTGTTCTAGATATTTTAGGAATTCTATCTTGATCCTTATATCCGGATATTTTGTAATAAACTTACAAATACTTCTCATTTTGAAATAAGAAGGGTTGATTTTTGTATCCAAGAAAGCTACTGTAATCTGCGTTTCAAGTTTCAGAGGACTTTTCAGTAATACAGAAAGCCCTTTCATAGGATTCTTGTGTCAAAATATTGGTGAAGTGCATCTATCTTAGTAACTGAGTTTACTCTTCTTGTGTACCATTCATATGTGTTTTCATAATCTAAATTTTCAATAGAAAATTAAGAATTGAATTTGTTTCAAGGCACACTCTGATTCTAGCTTTAAGTAATTTCAATGTTTTCAAACCGAAGTTAAGTAAAAGAATTCTTAATTGCTCTTTACTTGATGGAAATTCCTACATTTCTTATTGTTGTTCACTTCATTTAAATTACAGAATCCAATTAGTTTGGCTACCTTGCCCTGTAAAAGCTTAAACAGATCCATGTTTCAAGTAATAGACTCCATAGCCCAATGGTAATTTAAGACATCAATCAACCAAACAATTCAAAATCATTCAACAAACACTAAACTTTCATAACTAGCCTAATATCTTAATATAAACAAATCTAAATCTCATAGAGAGATCCCTCTCTGAAGCTGGCAAGGCTAGATCCCAGCTTCCAAAGTGGTTTTGTGGTTACCTCTGTAATTTTCTTTGCAACCTCAAAATTATGGAGTGTTAACAGGGCAATCATAGATTTGTATTCGTAATTTACTACTGCTTAATATACAAACCCTCAGTTTTTGCACCAATTTTCCCGCATTGGGGTTTTTCCGGGGACATTTGGTCCAAAAATAACTGATTTATTTGTGTGTGTGTTTCTATCTTTCCTGCATTGTATGTATTTTCCGAAGTATTTATTTGTGAGGGTTGTACTGTATTGATTTCGATATTTACCGTAGAACACGATAAATAATTTGTTTAGTAAAATAACAAATAGAAGAAATCTAATCAATTGCTGCAGTAGGATTCCGAGTAACGAAATTTTCACAACTGCCACTACATTATCAATGTAGGCTTTCAGGCCATATTCATCTAGAGGGAAGGACATCTTAGACTTCCAGATGACGTAGTTGGGTGCTCTATCCAACCTATCCTGATCACGCAACCCTGTAGTGGCCATCTCAACGATCATTGAAAAACTCCCTCTTTCCTTCTGCTTGGCTGCTGCTCCACTATTCGCACTCCCTTCTGGAGTGAGAATATCTGCTCACAACTACTACCAATCTGCAAGGAAAATCGAACTTCTTGAGACTAGAAGTTCCCTGAGGAAAATTTTCCCTCAACGTGTGTGCTCTTCTCTCTTCCACCCCGACGCTGGTCCTGCTCTAGCGAACAGCTGCAGAAACACTTTGCGTTCAGCTAGAGATCTGCCCAACGAAAAGTCTGAGTTTCTCCCTCTGCCTCTAGAATCACTCGATTTGGAAGAATCGAATTTTTCTTCCCCTCTCAGAAAAATCGAACTTCCTCAAGCAACTTGGCCTCCTGGCAAAAGACTACACTGCCCTTTGGAATTTCAGCCTTCGCTCTTCACTGAACGACGAAATTCCGTCTTTTCGTTTCTGAGCTCTCCGACTGATAAACTACGCTCTGATACCATGTGAAAATTCCTACACTAGAATCCTATTACAAAAACTGGTATTTTTTCTCCTAATTGTTTATTAATTAACAATTTATCTGCTATGGCAAATATCAAAATAAACACACTACAACCTTCAAAAATAAAATTATGCGAAAAAATAAAATGTTGAAAGCTGAGAAACGCTAGCACGCACATAAAATATAACACAATTATTTTTGGATAAAAGTCCCCGGAAAAACCAAATGCGGGAAAACCGGTGCAACAAATGAGGATTTTATTATTATGTAGCAATGAAAATTTGAGTACAATCTGAATGCCTGAAACTGAAAATACACAACGAGAAAATATGGTTAAAATTATTGGAGGGAATTTCCCTTCCCCCACAAGCAATCTCCAACACAACTTTCCTTCAGAAAACTCGGCCCTCTAACCCTCTGCATCAGCCTCTACGTAGTCTGCTTGACGTCAGGCCTCTGACTAGTCTATGATGAAGTCATTATGCCTTCTGCTGGCTAGGAAAGTTCTTTTCCGACACTCTAGGACTCCTTCCCGGCCTGTGGAATTGAAGACCTCTTCCCTTCTCAGCAAATTGAACTTCCCTCTCTAAAGCTACTGCACAGAGCTCTGCCATTAGGGGAATTTTGAGGTCTAAAATGGGCCTCCTAAGAAAATAATAAAATAATAGCTAAACCAATAAAATAATATTTATGAATTTTCAATTCACTTGTTGCACAACAATCCATGTAACCATAGTTAAAGTCAATTCAAAAGTTGTACCAAAATAAAATTAATAAAAAAATTGTATTGATGTGACTATAAATAAGAATGAGCTTTTTAAGAAAAAGTCATTATTATTGAACAACTAATGCATTTTTCCTTTGTACTTAAATAACTTAAAATAAAATTTAAAAATAAATTTCTAAATTCTTAATTATATTATATGCTATTAATTCAAATTTATATTATTTAAATTGTATAATAACATGTAATTAATATACTATATAAATATAATATAATATAATAAATGTATAGGGATATGCATTTTTTCTTTCAAGAAATATGAAATGACAATAATATATTTTTATTCAAAAAATGTGAATGACATTTATTATGAGTACTTTATTTTGACTTTAAAAGTACTTAAAGCACTACCATGGTTAACCATGAGTTTTTATCCACCATTGTGAATGTGACAAGTAAGTACCTTTAACTCAAGCAATGCCACCTCAACCATTAGGGATGATGTCATTCCCTAAAATGTGATTGGTTCTCATAAAATGAATTTTGATTGTACATTTTCCTTAGGAGGCCCATTTTAGACCTCAAAATTTCCCTAATGGCTGCCTTATTGGGATAACTCGACCCTCTTGCTGCTACCTCCCCGGATCTGGAAAACTTCCTCCGGATCATTGTTCCTGCCCTTCACTCACTGCTTCGATCTCTGACTCTCTCTGGCAACTGACTATTGCTACTCTAGAAATCGACCTGCCAAGAAATCGAACTACTCAAGTCTCTCAAGTGTATTCTCCAAGTGCCCATCGACTTCCTCTTATAATCCTCTATTGGAGCTCCAACAACCAAGATTAAATCTTAATCGATGGCTAGGATCATCTTGGAATCAATCTGTGTGAGTTTCTAGATGATTCTCACCTTGAATTAATTAATATTGATTAATTAACTAGTTTTCCTAAGTTTAGACTTAGGAACATTAAACAATTGGTTAATAATCTAATTAAGTCACTTCTAGATAGAATTTCCAGAAACAATTTTTGGGTCTTGGAGATCTCATGTAGTCTAGCCTCTCCACAAAGTTTCATGGCTAGAACACATCCGATGCTACAAAAACTAACAAGGATTATAAGAGGAAGTCCATGGGCACTTGGAGAACAGACCAGAAACACCAGAAACACTTGGAGAATTTGATTTTCCAGAGTAGCAACAGTCAGTCGCCGGAGAGTTCGAGCTTCAGGAGGAAGAAAAGGCAGTGAGGGGAAGGGGCAATGAGTCTGGAGGAGATTTTCCAGATCCGAAGAGTCAGTTATAGGAGGGCTGAGTTTCCTCGGTGAGGCTGCGCAAAAGCAACGCAGGAGCTTCAGAGGCAGAGTTCCATTTGGCCAGACAGAGGGTCGATTCAGTTGCTGGAGGTCGGAAGATTTCCGGAAGGTGCCAGCAAATCATTCTCAGAGGTTGGATTGGGTAGACGGCTTGATTAGTTGCAATTCCAGGCAGAGCGTTCTAGTGCCTGCGTAGGTTTGACGTAGGGGTTTCGTTGAGCCCATTCAGAGCCAGTACTTGAGTTAGATCAGTATTGTATGAGACAAAATTTGTCTCACTAATTTTTGTGGTCAGTTTCTCCTTTAGTGGATTGTCAGTTTGTGCATTCAGATTGTACTCAGATTTCATTGTTGCTTAATAATATAAAACCCTCAGCTGTTGCACTGGTTTTACCAAGTTAGATTTTTCCGGGGACATTTGTTTAAAAATAACTGTGTTAATTATTATGTGTGCGCTAGTATTTTCTCAGTTTCTAGCGTTATTTTCTTCCGCAATTTTATTTGTGAAGGTTGCAGTGTGATATATTTGATATTTGTTGTCGCAGATAAATTGTTAAATTAATTAACAATTAGAGGAATAAATTCCAGTTGATGCAATAGGATTTCAGTATTAAAATTTTCACATAAAGCACTTGAGAAGTAATAGTTCATCCCCTTGACTTCTTATGGTGTGAATCTGGTAACTTTAGACCTCGTATTTTCAGCTTTGAAATAAAAGTGAAACTGAGGCCAATCCTTTATTGTGGATGAGCTTGGCAATTTAATGTGGAACTTTCTGAATTGTTTAGCCTCAGCTATATCGCCTAGACAGTCAATTTTCTATTTTACTTCTTTTATTCAATGCCCATTGGATGTAAGGCAATGGCCCAAAAAATACACAAAAAGAACAAATTATTTAGTATATTTTGCGTATTTTACTTGCATATCAGCAAGACTTTGTTGCAGATAAAAGGTACATTATTGCAGATTTATGAAAATACATAAATAAGGAATTCTGCAATTCCAGAGAATACACAAAAAGAACAAATTATTTAGTATATTTGAGTATTTTATTTGCGTATCAGCAACACTTTGTTGCAGATAAAAGTTACATTATGTCAGCTTTATCAGAACACATAAATATGGAATTCTGCAATTCCAGAGACCTCAACGTCTCCCCAATTCAGAATTCTCCTTGAAATCTCACTGGAAACATGCTTGAGTGATCCATGACACATCAACACCTTCCCCAACTGTTTTAAGGCCCAACACATAGGTAACAGTTTGTTGCTTGAGTTTTTCTACAATTTTCTACCATTTCTCTACAAATTTTCTGCAGTCGCGGTACCTCTTTGCAACCTATGATACTATGGACTCGTCTACCACACTAATGTGGCTTTCCAGAGCTACTGCAGAATATCTGCCCAGATTTCATACTACTGATTAAAGATGCGTGACTGCTATGATAAAGTGCTTTGATCTGGCAGTTGTTGTCAATTGCGTAAGATGTATTAGATATTATATGGATAATGAAATCCACACTGTCAATTCAAGGTAAAATGTCCTTTAAGAAAAAGAACATTCTAATGATAGGGTAGGTAGAGACTTTCATAATTTTCCACAATTTTTATGAAAACACTAATTCAAAGACTTTGAACTAGTATCACTTCTTTCGAATGCTTCTAAACAATGACGTATACCTTTTCATGTCCTCTTCTATGAATGTACCTTGCATCATAAACTAGTCCAATAGTAGGTCTCATGTGCTAAAGAGTGAAGAAATTGAAAATTAACCATTTAAGTTTGTGCATTTCAGTAGCATCTCCATGCACATATAAAATGAAACTAGGCAATGAAACAAACATGCTATTGAGCTTACTCACCAAACCTGGCATAAGGAACATTGGACCACCATAATCACCAGGCCAGTATCCATCTTGTGTTTGAATAGTAGAATAAAAACGTACTGCCCGAATCAGTGTAGTCTGTATTGCCTCCTCAGTGATATCACCACCAGTTTCTATTTTAACTTGAGGTGGAAGAGGAGGGAGTGGATTTTCTTTTGCAAACTGCAATATAAAATAATTAATAAGAAACAATGTGAGATGTGAGATTACATGAAATTCTAGGGTCTTACCCATAAAACTTTTATCAACCAAACTTAAATCAATTTTAAGTTGATAAAAGTAACTCATACAAAATCACAGCAAGATCAAACTAACTCATTAAAAATAAAATAAATCAATAGTGTCATCAGAGAAAACTGATATTCATAGAAAACCAAGTGATATACAGTTTGAGTGGGCCTAATGGTTAAGAGCATATGTTTTCTCCTAAGAGTTCACAGGTTCAAATCCAGAGAGCAGTAAAGTATGTAGTATGTACACCTCCATAGACTTTAGCAGTCAAATTGTTGCATGGAGACGGAACCCTTTTCCCACAAACAAGGGGGTCTCATACACCAATTTGGTGTTTGGCTTGGCCATCACCTTAAAATTAGATTATTATTATTACTATTATTTAATTAAGTTTTGTTTCATTACTATTTAGTATTATTTAATTAAGTTTTGTTTCATTGCTCATATGTTGTTAAAAAGGTTGAAGTCAAAAAGAAATTAATGGTAATTTATTGAATAAAAACACATCTAATAACATTTTAATTTGAAATGAAGTACCTATTACCCATCAAAAATAGGTGACCCCTAGGAGAAATTTTTCTCCTATTCATCTCTTCCAGCTGGCAGCCAGCATCTCCTAATAGCCACCGAGTAGCCGGTGTGATGCTCCATTCTTATCTCCACCAACTGCACCAGTTGTTTGTTTCCTCTCCCATTTGTCAAGAGCACATGCTGGAAGGTGGGAAATCCAACCCAAAAGGTACT